>CM075961.1:156300568-156533068 GCA_038048745.1 Coluber constrictor foxii | reverse complement strand
TTATATATATATAATTGTATTAAATATTTTTAACAAAAAAACTAAAAAAATAGTAAAATATAGAAATTTCCTGACAGCTAGAACAATTAATCAGTGGAACAACTTGCCTGCAGAAATTGTGAATGTTCCAACACTGGAAATTTTTAGGAAGATGTTGGATAACCCTTTGTCTGAAGTGGTGTAGGGTTTCCTGTCTGGGCAGGGGGTTGGACTAGAAGACCTCCAAGGTCCCTTCCAATTCTGTTATTCTATTCTAGTAAGGAAAGGAAAGAAAGTAAGGATAAAAAAAAGTGAAAAGTACAAAAAGGAAAACAAAGAAGATAAAGAAGCAGCTTCCTATTTTATTTATAATCACAAGTACAATTACAAGTTTACCTCTTGCTTTGTGGTTACAACATTCCTCTCTAATCATCAAAACCATCAGTCATACGTTCACAGTATGTTCTTTCTTTTCTTGAAGAAAAGTTTTTGCTGTTTGTATTTGTTTCTGTATTACAGTCCTGATGGTGGAGGGGAAGTGGAGGAAGGAATGACCACCAATGTTGCTGTATCTGCTTTCTTGTTGCCAAGGCTGAGTCATTTCCTGTCACAAAAACAAGACCGTCATCTTGAAGGAAAAAACCCATGCAAAACAACAGCCTTCTCTACGTCAACCTGGGATGCTTGAATGTGATCCAAGAGCCATCCAGCGACCACAGAACCATATGCCTAAATGGATTTAAGCACGGGTAGTCCTCGAGTTACAACAGTCCATTTAGTAAGCATTTGAAGTTACAACAGCACTGACAAAAAGTGACTTATGACCATGATTAAGCTGTGATGCTGCAGTGATTAGAATGCAGTATTGCAAGCTAACTCTGCCCACTGCCAGGAGTTCGATCCCAACCTTTTCAAGTTTGACTTAGCCTTCCATCCTTCCGAGGTTGGTAAAATAAGGACCTAGATTATTGGGGGCAATATGCTGACTTTGTAAACTGCTTAGAGTGGGCTGTAAAAGCACTGTGAAGCAGTATACAAGTCTAAATGCTATTGCTATTTTTCTCACTTAAAACATCCCTATGGTCACATGATCAAAATTCAGACACTTGGCAATTGACTCATATTTATGACGGTTGCAGTATCCCGGGATCACCTTTTGTGAGCTCCATACAAGCAAAGTCAATGGGGAAACCAGATTCACTTAACAACTATATAACTAACTTAGCAACAGCTGTGATCTACTTAACAACTGTGGCAGGAAAGATCACAAATTAGGGTAAAATTAACTTAACCACAGAAATTTTGGCTCTGTTGTGGTTGTAAGTCGAGGATTATATGTAGTAAGGAACCATTAGCTTCTGTTAAGTATGATAACAATTTGAAGCCTCCAGATCCCAGGGCAGTCTATCTTTGAATAATAGGCAGAAAGAAAAAGTGAAAGAGGAGTACTAACTTTATGTTTTCTTTGGGAATTTTCTAGAGAATTGGATTTGGTCCAATTCATAAATCCCTTATTTCTCTTAGTGTTTTAATTGAACAGGTGGTGCTGACTGTTTTGACCTCATGAGCTTTGGACCACTTGTTTTATGCTGTTTCAACAAATTCTTGCTCCACTGTGTACCTATTCCTCCCTAAACCCCACACTCTCATAGATTGAAAGAATTGTAAGATTGTTAAGAACTCAGAATAATCTCTCTCGCCTCCCTTCAGATTCTGATAGGTGGTGTTAAATAAAATGTCTAAAACATCTCTCTATTATCACGAGAAACAAGAATAGCAGGTTTTCTCTCCATTCACTCTAATCCTGAGTTTCTGCATGGAAGACATAATGCAATTACATCAGAAAGCCCAAAATTATTTGGTTAAAAAGTGAAGATTGCCATTGGACCAGTGGTGAAATCTCCACTGGTCATCTGTGGTTTGCTGCCCGCGTATGTGTGGTGCACACCAGATGCATGGTGCGTGTATGCATGCACAGTGCACATCAGATGCATGCTGTGCACATAGGAATGGACAGTGCATGCCAGATGCATGCTGCATGCACATGCATGCACAATGTGCACCAAACACGCTGTATGTGCATACGCAGTGCTCAACAAACACGCGCTGCATGGACATACATGCGCAATTCATACCAAATGTGCGCTTCACAGAGAAAAAGGAGCTGTTTGAAGGTAAGTAGAACAGCAAGGAGGGGGGAAGCAGCTGTGCCACACGATTTAGATTTGCTAGAAAGCAGGATTTCCTGCTTTCTAGCGAATATAAGTCGCGCAGCACAACTGATTGTCAAAAATACCAGTTTGGACCAGTGGTGGGATTCAAGTAATTTCACAGCTGGTTCTCTTCCCTAATGATTTCTTCTAACAACCAGTTTGCCAAACTGCTCAAAAAGTTAACCGGTTCTCCCGAAGTGGTGCGAACTGGCTGAATCCTACCACTGGTTTGGACCAACAGGTAGCTTTTTTTTTTTACTACTGGTAGATTTTATCACTACCGGTTCACCCGTACCAGTGTGAACCAGTAGGATTTTACCACTGCATTAGACGGAGATTAACATATAACTTTTGTAAAAGAAGACAGAAACTGGGATCAAGAAACTGGCACTTTGGGGGATAGCACTTTATGGCCAGGGGTGTGAATGCAGTAAAGTAAGAGTCCCTGAATGAACCTTGAGTTGTAAGAGACCATCTGGTCCAAAAAGTCCAGTTTCTTCTTGGGAAAAAAAGAACGCCTTTTGGGACAACCATGACCTGGATGACAGAGAATCTCCATAGATCTAAAATTCCCAGAATTCCTCCCCCATTGTGTAAACCATAGTCTGAATGTTAAAATGAAGAAACAACATTATACAGTATCTAGACTTTCTTTAAAGCTGGATACACACAAATATGTAGGCACTCAGATTATTGGACCTATTCTTTACTTTCTTTTTCACCAATTGTACAATTACGTAAATATTCAGGGGGTCCATGAATTGCAACCGTTCGTTTAGTGACCATTTGAGGTTACAACAGCCTTGGAAAAATGTGATTTACAACCGGCACTCTCACTTGTAATTTTCAAAGCAACCCCATAGTCATATAATCAAACTTTGGGCACTTGGCAATTGACATGTATTTATGATGGTTGCAATGTCCCAGGGTTCATGTGATCTCCATTTTCAACCTTCCAAGCTGGTTTCTGACAAGCAAAGTCAAGAGGGAAGCCAGATTTGCTTAAAAAATGTGTTAACAACTGCAAGTGATTCACTTAACAACCCTGGCAAAAAAAAGTTATAAATTTGGGTGGGACTCAACTGCCTTGCTTAACAACAGAAACTGTGGGTGTATGTCAAGGACTATCCATATACATACCTGCCCAATATCACTTGAGTATTATAACAACCATTGCTGGTGGATCAACAGCAGGTACACCAGCCAACATAATTTATTATTTAATATGTCTATATCTATCTATCTATCTATCTATCTATCTATCTATCTATCTATCTATCTATCTATCTATCTATCTATCTATCTATCTATCTCCTACCTACCCACCCACCCACCCACCCATCCATCCATCCATCCATCCATCCATCCATCCATCCATCCATCAACCTATCCTATCCTATCCTATCCTATCCTATCCTATCCTATCCTATCCTATCCTATCCTATCCTATCCTATCCTATCCTATCCTATCCTATCCTATCCTATCCTATCCTATCCTATCCTATTCAGCCAGCCACCCAACTATCCATCTATCCATCTATCTCTCTCCCGCTCCCTCTCCCTCTCCCTCCCTGTCTGTCTGTCTAAAATGATGGCAGTCAGGGGTCTCTGTGGAATGGAGGCAAAAAGGGCAAGATGGCAATTGCCATAGTCTGGGGAATCAAAGCTCAGCTCTTGGTTGAAGTTTGTCAGATGTATGATGCACATA
Organism: Coluber constrictor foxii; assembly: GCA_038048745.1. Classification (NCBI taxonomy): domain Eukaryota; kingdom Metazoa; phylum Chordata; class Lepidosauria; order Squamata; family Colubridae; genus Coluber; species Coluber constrictor. Next base: position 156,529,168 of record CM075961.1, on the reverse strand, counting down.
AATAAAGCCATGGAGCTATGACCATCCAGTTATCACTACCATTTTGGCTTTGATATGCCTCTGATGCCATTCTGGCCTTCGTGTCATATCTTACATTTATTTATTCACTTTTGGAAATCATCAATTAGATTTAGTTTTATACATTTTCCTTCCTTCCTTTGAATTTCTCATCTATCCCTCTTTTGTGATTGTTCTCTGAGTTTTTCCCATCAAGGGAATCCATTAGGATTCTGTGCTGGCCAAGCATAGAGGACTCTTGAGATAAAATTCCTTTCTGGTCCATCCTTTCTTTGATTGGCTTCATTGCATGCTTCTCATCCTCAAAGATGAGCATTGTCTTAATTCTTCTGCCCTTGAAGTTTATGAGGTCCCTCACCTGTCCTATAATTTCTCTTCCACAAACAGTGGTGGGCCTCTCTGAATATCCTATTTATTTGAACATACAGGCATATAGGATGAGCTGGGCTTTCTATTTCTACGCAGTCCTTCTGCTGCGGATGGAATTTATGGTAGTTTAGGAATTCTGGATTAAAGCCACCAATTAGCCCAGAAGAGTCAACAATGGGGTCACATGGGGGGAGGGTTTTCGGTCATTAAAAGGGGTCAATGCTTTCTTGCCTTATAAGCAGCTGTGAAGATCCAGCTTTAAAAGCCCATTGCTGTGTAGAAACCTTTGTGTATTCTTCCATTATTCCTGGCAGTGGATGGAAAAATACTGCTGGTTATTTAATTCCCCTCATGCTAAAGCAAAACAAATGTTGGCCATAAAGGTGCATAGGTAGTTTTCCAGGCTGTTTAAATGCAAAGAACTTGTATTTGCTATCCAAGCATTATTTCACATCAGAAGGAAAGTGGGAAAAAAAGGGCAACTCTTGCTACGAGAGGTACATTTATTTGCTGGTGGGGTTATTCTGCCTGCCACATAGTTGGAGCATTCTGCAGCAGCCTAACAATTCATTATCTTTAACAGTGTTCGTTTTCCTTCTCCCATGCCTCCATTGCCACTGGTCCACCTGGAAATATAGTTATAGCTTAAGTTTCAATTGAGTATTAGAAGGGAGGTGGGGCGTTCATTTTTCAAAGGTCACATATCACTTGAATGGGGATCTTAGTCTACCATCCTTTGGGGAATACATTCAAGTGAATTTGTCAGTTCTAGGGCAGGAAAAGGCTTCAATAAAGAAAGCCGCGACCTTTTATAAAATTCACTTGCAATAAGCAAGGTAATCTAAAGAGGTACAAAACTGGATCAATTTAAGAAGGGAGGTCTGGACAAAGAAAAATCAAGGAGTATTCAGTTTCTGTGATATACAATAAATGAACCGTATATCACTTATATTTTAGAAACAAGGTCTAGGGTCAGAAGCGTCCATCAGTACATGCAATATTATCTCATGCATTGTGATGTCATCAGCATATGCATTGTAATATCAGTGCATGCATTGTGATACCAACATGAAAATGAATTGAATAGCATCACTGGTCTCCTGTCCTCTCCTGCCGATATCCATGAACAGAATAGGTGCACATGGGATTTTCCCACCATTAATTTTCTTACTCCATTCCTTTGATGAGAATTTCGTTCCACAATCTGATGATACCTTCTGGATGCATTAAATCCAGATTTCCCAAATGCAGGGCCCATAGTTTACTCTGGCAATAATTTAGAATTTTGAAAAGAGCAACAGCTGGCAGAAATTCCAGGTATTTTTTAGGTGTCACCAGATGTTTTTCATGGTAGATGGGTGTTACAGTTTGTAAATCAAGAAAATCATTCATCACAATTTATGGATAAGAAATCATGGATTAAGAATTGGATGTGATATGTTTTTGCTAAACTACAGTTTACTTAATCATAATTTGTCGCATAAACAATTGGCTTAGTTGACATGGTACAGAAAGACCTAAACCATTAAGCCCTGTTTTAATTCAGTCAATGTGTAAAAGTAAACCAACCTGTGGTTAAGTACAAAGAGTAAAGTTGGTCAACTCTTTTCATTCCTGTCCCGCTTTCTTTCTTAATCTATTCGTTCAAAGTACATGTAATCCTCAAAAATTACAACCAGTCGTGATTCAGATCAGTTCAGGCAAACCGGTAGTTCTGACAATCAGCTGGCCCCTCCCACCCATCCTTGTCCTATCTTGTCCTATTTGTCCTTCTTTCTGGCTCAGCTGATTCACGTGGCACAGTTGATTTCCACTCTTCCGCTGTTCTACTTACTGGGGCTGCCTTAGAAAGTAAGCAGCACAGCTGCAGATTGCTGTATTTTGAATGCTGTCTGCAAGTGCATTAGGCACACTCACAGAACTGGTTGTTAAACCAGTTTCAGCCCACCACTGATTACAATCATTTATTTAGCGATCATTTGAAGCTATGACACTGCTGGAAAAAAAAATGTCTTACAACACTCCTCACATTTACAGCATCCCCACAGTTACATGATCATGATTTGGGAGCTTGGCAACCATGACATATTTATGACATGGTCATGTGATCACCATTTGCAACCTTTAATGTCAAAGTCAAAGTCAATGACAAAGTCAAAGTCAATGGGGAAGCCAGAAGGGAAGGTCCAAAGTCATAGTCATGTGATGTCTTGCCTAATGATCACAGCAAAAGAAAATATCATGAATCAGGTTGGTCGTGCGATGCCTCACTTAATGATCACAGCAAGTCATGATTAATGTTCTGTTCCTTATTATGGTTGTAAATCAAGGATTACCTGTAACCTATTATTCTGGCATTTGTGTAATCTTAGCATGTCAAGAGTTCTTCTCGAACTCCAAAAGAGGACCACACTTAAACTATTTTTCTTTTCCTGCTTACAGGAAAATCACAGATTGTAAAAATCTGATTTTTCAAAGTTCAAACAGCATGACAAACTGTTGTAAACCAAGGAAATGTAGAAGGAATTAAGGATAGATACAGGCAGAATAAATGGCAGGAACCATTTATAGTATAGTATCCCATGTTTCTGGGACATAATCCTCAGAACCTCCCAAAAGTTGATATACAATTGCAATGTGCAACAGGACAAGAGAGGAAAATAACTATCCCTATATTTTTAATATTAATATCTGGTTTAAGTCTAACTTCGTTTTGGCTGCAGCCTTAACTCTGACCTTGCTAAGTTTGGGCATATGGTCCTTTGAATATCACTCAAAGACTCAGCCGGAATTTTGCCTCCGGTTAAACCAAAGCTTGAAGGTGTATCAAGCCAGGTTCCTTATACCTTAAACTGTCTGATTCCATTTCTCCATTCCTCCCTTTCTCTCTTTTTCTTTTTATATCATTTGAGTCAGAAATGAAACTGCTGTGTAAAACCTTTGGCATTCAAGACTTCAGTTCAGGGAACTGGTGAGTACTTAGTTATATGCGAATGGGAAGCTGATGTCACGGCAAAGCTATTACTTTTTCGTTTTAAAAGAAATGGATGTGTTTTTCTCCAGTGTATTCAAAGGTCTGGAAAACTGAAAGTGGGTGGCAGGAATGGGAAATTCTTTGTTGTAGTTTGTAGAACAGGAAGAGTTTTATTTTATTTTTACTTTTTTCTCTTGCTCCTTGCCTTTCACTTTTCTCTTTCTGTTTCTCTCTTAATTTTGCCAACTTTCAGAATGTTGCAGGAATTAAAATGCTAACAGAAGTCATGTGGTGGGGCAGGGTGGTAGAGCAGTGAATCAGCTGTTCTTTGTGGACAAGAAGTGCATTAAGTAAACATACAGGAGTGCCTAAAATTATTTGGAAAGATTAACCAAGCAAAACACATCGGAGAGAGAGCTTGCAGATAGTGTCTAGAGGAGAGAAATTGAGGACATGCGATTCACTCCAAAAAATATAGATTTCTACCTGGGAATTAATGTATTACATATCTCTCTCTCTCTCTCTCTCTCCCTCCCTCCCTCTCTCTCTCTCTCTCTCTCTCCCCACCCTCTCTCTCTGAATTCTCACCAGGTGATTCATAATTTACATCTTGAACTCAGTTACAGGAGTGAAGTGAAGCAATGAGGACAATATGCCTGGAGGCAGTCTGTATGGATTACAAAAAAGAGGCCTCTGAAACAGTGCTATATATGGGCTGCTCCCAAAATAATATCCAGTGATGTCATGTTTCCTCCTTCACATAGAACAGTTCAACATATTTTCAAAGAGAGCAAGGGAAAAACATATCTACTTGCTCTGGAAGCTTATAAAGGGCAGCCGTGTGGGAAGACATGGAAAAATGGCTGGAATTCACATGTGTCTTGAGTCAGTTACCTGATTCAAGGTAGGCACATCCAGGGAGGGAGAAAATGGCAAGGGGGCCATCTTAGTGCATGCTGGGACATGGGACAGGAGTAAAATCTTGCAACAGTAAGATTGCACCAGCAGCTGCTGAGTAACCATCCATGTCTGGAGATTCTCCTTATATAATCCAATTTCACTACATGGTTTTACGTCATATTTGGAACATATTCTTGGAAGAAGTTGCCAAATTATGACAACAGACACCCTGTAATGAAAACCTGCACAACAACTCTTTCACTCTTATTGTAAAGAGTTTCGGGTATCTCATTCATCTGGAAAATCGTCTTCTATGTCCTCCAGTCCAGAGCCTAGTTTTGTGATGGAACTTTATCCAAGCAATACCCATCCAAGGATTGGCTTGCTTTTCCATTGGCATTATGAAGTCTTGATGGCTTTGCAGTTTCTCTATCTATAAATACAGCTACTAGATAGTACATGAGTTACCAACCTCTGCCCAGATAGAAACTACCCTCGGGCAGAGGTTGGCAACTAGTATATGCCAGGTGTGTTTTGAACTTCAGTTCCCACCCCTCCTTATCTTTGAGATTTGTTGTCTAAATTATCTAGCAAGGAGTGGGTTTAGTACCCCCAGTAGGATCCACAGGTTATTGTCAAATAAGTCAAGGTGAAGACCATGATAGTGTAAATGAAGCTCCAATCACTTTAATTTGTTTGACATTATGCTGAGGATATTCTTGCATATCCTGGACTAGAGATTCCATGGCATAAGCCTTCAGTATGTGCCAAATTAATTAATGCAACCATAAATTGGTGGCTTTTCTCCATCTGGCATCTTTTCATGATTCTTATCAGCTCTTTAGAAATGGAACATGAGAGTTATAAACTAAAACTTCTGGAGGAGGGATGATATTCCTCCCAGCAAATTCCAGATGTGTGGATGTCATTACTGGGTTTTCATCACTGGTCTTACTGCTTGGGGAATTCTGGGAGTTGAAAGCTACACAATTTGAAATTCCCAAGTATGAGAAGCTTTCTACATGACAGATCAGTAATCATGATTTATTCATGGATGCTTCAAAAGCAATAATATATGTCCATGTTAAGCAGGGGATGCTGGGAATTGCAATGCTTATACATCTGGAGGGCAGCAAGTTGAGAAAACCTTGGTCAGATTTGACCATATTTCCAGATTTGAAAGGGTCAGCAAAATAAGTGGTTAATGGATTTGTGTAATGGATTTTTCAATTGTCATACGCAAACCCATGCAGATAAATAACCCACTCTGGATGCAAAAAAAATTGAATCTTGTGATTCTCCCCAATGCATCTCATGATTTTGATGGTTTATCTTATAACTCAAAAATAAATCACAAGATGCACAATAACATCATGAGAAATCTGGAACTGCCTTTCTCTCCACCCTGTTCTCTAAACCACTTCATATCTTTGGCAAAGGCCTCACAAAACGCATCTGAAGACATGAACTTTATCTCAAAAACCTAAACAGTAAAAACAACGAAATGAAGACAACATTCTGCCCTTTGTCAAATATCTGATACTATTTACTTGAAATAAGGCAAAAATGCATGAAATATGTAATTCAGATTCATCCCGTTTACGGTTTCATAGATTTCGTATCTATAAATTTTGTGCAATTTTAAATGTCCCCAATTATTTATTTTTCAACTGTTTTTCAACCTTGGCAACCTTAAGATGTGTGGATGTCAGCTCCCACAATTCCACACTCTGCATGCTAGCTGGGGAATTCTGGGGGTTGGAGTTTATGCATCTTAAAGTTGCCAAGATTGAAAAAAAAACAACCAACCCTGATCTGTATCCATATGCATATTTCTCCACCCCCCCCCCCGCCGCCTCTTTTGTTCTGCTCTTTTCTGTGTCTAAGTAAGCAATAACTTCTCAATTTTTGGTGTTTCTGTAGACAACTCCATGTTGTTTTGTAACCACCGATAATGAAAGCGGTTCACTTTGGCTTCTTTGCCTCTTTTTGTCCTTTCAATATGATTAAGAACTGTGGGATTTCCTGCAGAGTTTTCTGTCTAAATCCTAACCAGGCGTGATACTGAACAGATTTTTCTGGGCATCAGTTGCTCCAACTGGAGTTCACATTTGTGACTACACAATTTGTTAAAATCAGATATAATCTAAACACCTGTTGCTTCATCTGTAATCTCATCATATTCAGAGGTGAGCGAGTTAAGATTTGTCTATCTCATTTGCAAAATATTGTGAAGTTGTTTTCCCGGAGGTAAGAAATGTAGCGGCATTTCCACACAGACTGTTTCTTTACTCCTATTCCTCAAAACATTGTGAGTGGGCTGTGGGTTCTTTTTCATTCCTGTCATGTCTTGAGGAATGAAAAAGTACTTGAGAACAGGGAAGGTATACCAATAACCAATCAATGTTTCTTCTGGGCAACCAATAGGAAAATGCAAATGCTTTGGTTAAGCAACTAATCTGCCTCTGAGCTATGGCAGCTCCTGGTATAACAAAAAATATCCTTGCACTTATTCAATGCTAGTCCTGCCTCCATAATTTGATTTCTTTTACCCAGCAACTGGATAAAGGAAATATTTAATGATATGGCTGGATATAAAAATCAATTTTGTCACTAGGCCAGGCCCAAGACTTTTCTCAATCTAAACTCTTGAATTGCTAGACAAATATTGAATTTCTTCAGTATTTGTCTTCGTTGCTCCTAAGACCAGTTTTATCATCTCTTCGTTGCACCCAAGACCAGTTTTAGCAGGCAATATCCATGGGTAGTTTGTGAGAATACTTTGACAGATATCAGTGCCTGCCCTTCTTCAGCCCTGATTTTTGGAATTTCTTTTTAATGATTACTGTGAAGTCTGCAGGGCAGAATGGGTGTCTGCAGCAGAGACCAAAGAAATGCAAATGATGAAATGTGTTTTATGATATCATAATACAAAGTCCACACTTTTATACAGGTAGTCCTCATCTTATTGAGCCCCATTGAGCCTCTCTTTGTTGCTAAGAGAGACAGTTGTTAAGTGAGTTTTGCTCCATTTTACAACGTTTCTTGCCACTGTTGTTGAATGAATCACTATAGTTGTTAAGTTAGAAATACAGTTACTTTTCAGAAGGTCACAAAAGGTGATCACATGACCCTGGGACACTGCAACTGTCATATATATGAGTCAATTGTCAAGCACCTGAATTATGATAAATGTGACCATGGAGATACTGTAATGTAAAAAATGTCATAAGTCACTTTTTCACTGCTGTTGAACCTTCAAACGGTTACCAAACAAACTATTGCAAGTTGAGGACTATCTGTACTGTGTCATGATGTCTTATTCAAGTACATTACGAACAGCACAGCTATCCTGATTTTGCAATGCAATTTTCTCATTTTGATGAAATTTTACCTTGCTATGGACAATGGCCCCCAATTGAAAGTCTACTCATCTTTCTCTTGCTTGGGGCAGGCCAAAATACGTCATAGGACTGTGATCAGTGGTGGAAATCAGTCAGTTCACATCCCTTCGGGAGAACTGGTTGTTAACTTTCTGAGCAGTTTGGTGAACTGGTTGTTGGAAGAAATCATTAGGGCAGAGAACCAGTTGTTAAATTACTTGAATCCCACCACTGACCATGATGGCAAACCTATGGCATGTCTGCCACAGGTTGCACACATAGTCATATCAGTGGGCATGCGAAGTTGGCAAATGGGCTATTTTCGGTCTCTGTAGAGCCTCAGGGTGGGAGGAAGGCCATTTTTGCCCTCCCCAGACTCCTAGAAAGGCTCTAGAGGCTGGGGAAAGCAAAAATCGGGCCTACTGGACCATCATGTGCCAGGAGCGGGGGGGGGGTGTTGTAAGCATATGCGCGGGGTGCATAGAATTATGGGTGTAGGCACACATGCATGCGACTCCCCCCCCCGCATGGCACGCAATGGCAAAAAGGTTAGCCACCACTGTCATAGGACAAAGGGGGTATCTAGGTTGGCATGAAAGGGACACTGACAGGGGCTGATTTCTATGATAAGAGGTATAAATAGCCAAGTGGAGGATAAATGCTTTAAGGCATTGATTGTGCTGGCAAAGAATACTGGAGGACTTGGATAAATTAGAAGATAAAGTCTGGCTTTTTCAATCAAATCCAAATGGGACTTAATCCTGGTATAAAGTTTATGCACTTGTTACCTCTATTACTCCATGGGATGTTTCCTGTAAGATAAGATTCAAGGAGACACTTGGGACAGGTTACCTTTCCTCAGATAAAACAGCCTCTTTGTCAACTGGAATTCTCTTTGTCCAAGTCATACAGTAAATTAACACGAAGTGAGTAATGAGGGCAATGAATGGGAACAGACAGACTATAGTGGGTGATGTCATTCCCGGATATATGTGTTGTGTGGGGCTCACCTGTTAGACAGGTTTAGTCAAGTTTGGAGTTAAATTGTAAACTCAACATCTGGTAAAAGAGCTTTCAAAACTTTGGGTCAAAGTTAAAATAGGCTGGTGGCCTAGAGTGATAGATAGCCATGCAGCTTGAAATGTCCATTCTGGAGTCTATTTGTTATATTTATTTATTCTATTTATCTTGGGGGAAGAACACTTAGGCGGCAGCCAATAAGCCACCAATGAAATTTACAGGAAAGAAAAGCAGGTGAGCTGGTTCATACTTTCTCTGAAAGAAAGGGCAAGAAACAGTTTGTCAGAGAGGTGAGTTACTGCTGTTTATTTTGCTCTCTCTGATGCCCTCTATGAAAATCCACTGGGCTGCCAATTACTGAGTTATTTCGTTTAGTCAGTTTTTATCGCCACAGATAAGAGCATCTAGTTGGATCCCAGCAGGGTTAAACTGGGTTTGTCTTTTGATAGACAGCACTAGAAAATCTTAGACCTAAAGTAGGGATGTCCAGCTTGGCAGTTTTAAGGCTTGTTATTTCAATTCCTAGTATTCCACAGCCAGCCCTGTTGACTGGGAAATCCTGGGAACTGAAGTTTACAAGCCTTAAAGTTGCCAAGGTTGGATATGTCTGGTCTAAAATGAGAACTCAGAGAGTCATGACTGAAGAAATGGCCAATAATGTCCACACTGTAGCCAAAATAATGCACAGACATGTTCTTGTGAACATAGAAACTGAACTTGGCTTGAGCGCAACTTTCCCTTAATCCACTGTTTCTCATCCTTGACATCTTTGCGACAGGATTCTGGGAGTTGATGTCCACCCATCTTAAAGTTGCTAAGTTTGAAAAACATTGTTCTAAAGCCGTGATGGCAAACCTATGGCATGCATGCCACAGGTGGCACACAGAGCCCTCTCTGTGGGCATGCCAGCTGTTGCCCCAGACCAGCTCTGCCATGGATGCAGGCATGCATCCCATCGGCCAGATGGTCTTCAGGTCTCTGCCGCACATGCATGAGGAGAGGGGCACATGCGAGGGGCCAGGGCACATGCAAGAGGGTCAGGTTGGTGCAGGAAGCTTTCCAGGCCTAAACTCGGAACAGGGGGGCCTCACATGGCCCCCATACCATGTTTTGGGCCTGGAAAGCACCAACCCGGAAGCTAAAATGGGGCGCAATAGTGGGGGCCTGGGAGCATGCATGGGATGTGTCTGCATGCGTGGAGGTGGGGCATGGGCATGGGAGGTGCTCGCATTGGACTTTGGGGGTTCAGGCACATGTGCATATATTTGCATGCACGCTTTAGGCACTTGGCACCAAAAAGGTTAACCATCACTGTTCTAAAGGAATAGAGCTGTGTAAAATCTTGAAAAAATAAAGCTATATATGCAGGAACACCCCCAAAATATTGCCCTGCCCATTTCCTGTTTCTCAGAGTAATGTGAACTTGCGCTCTTGCTTTATCTTGTGTCACTTCTGAGGATTAATTCTGCAGCAATTCCAGCAGGTGGAAAATGTGTTCACATCAGGACTGAAGTAAATCATAGTTCAACGAACAAGCTGCAATAAAGAATAAATATTGCTTTTCATTCTTGATGTAAGGGATAAAGAAGGGACATTCATGACAAATATGAAATGATCTCTGGTGATGAAAAGCTTTTGAATGATCATGTGTACTCATATGTAAAAAGCCACTTTGGTTGTTGCAAGGGCCACCTGTCAGAATATATATATTCTGATTTTATATATATATAATCATAAATATATATAATCATAAATATATATATTTATAGATAGATAGATAGATAGATAGATAGATAGATAGATAGATAGATAGATAGATAGATAGATAGATAGATAGATGATAGATAGATAAGAATAGAAGTGCATAAGGGTGGAGTTTTCATCAGGATGTTACCACTTACCAGTCTTCATTCTGACATAATTTCAGTTTACCATAGATAACAATTGTCAGCCAACACCAAGCTGTTGATAGCAAATTCCAGAAAATGTGTCTGATGGAAGCATCTGAATTTTTCCTAGGGTAATGTTGACTTTTTAAAATCAGAGTATTCCTATATTCTTATCAAAACCTGGAACAATTGATGTGGCAAAAGAAATTGGGACTGCATAAAGGGACTGGCTGCTCAAGTAATAGAAAGAAAATGCTTCCTTGATTTTCCATGTTAAACATCTCATAAATGATCGTAGTTCTACGCTGGGATGCCCTCCATATCTGATCAAGCTCCAGCTTGAAGAATTTCTAGCTCAGCCTATCTTGCTAAATTCACAAGTAGAAAAAGGCTACTTGTAGCAAAACTGATTGTGATTTTGGGGGATTTATAATCCAACACACCTAGAACCAGGTGTGGAGTTGGACCAGGTGTTCAGTTGGAGAAGCTGTGTAGGTCCAAGAAATTACTTTGGCATCCAGGGACAACTTGAACTGCTTTCAGAGACGTCCATAATAAACTTTACTGAAAAGATAAACATACCCTATAAAAGTCTGCAGAACAAACTATTGTTAAGATAAGAAGAGCAGGAGAGTTGTTAAAAAATAAACCACATCCTGAACCAAAATTGGCAGCCCTAAATCAAGAACACGGGTGCCTCTGTTGCTATGATGTCTATTTAAGTAGTCTTTACTTTGATGGGAGAAAGCCTCCCTATATTGCTTTGGTTCTTTTGATGTCTACCTATAGGCCATCCCTTGCACAACTTATGGGCAAATACTTTGTTGGTTCCTAAAACCTCTTTATCCTCTGTTTAAATAGATTACACGCTGAGTAATAGATTACATGCTGAGTAATAGATGTAGTTTCAGGAAGCATTTTCAACTTTCAATGTTGTTGAACTTTCTTATTCTGGATCTTCATGCTGGAGTTGAAATGAAGTTATTTTTAAATCATAGTTGTAGATGTACTTGTTATTCTTTTGTGGCAGACTAGCAGACATTTCTAGGTTTCTCCTTTAAACCGAGTCCTATGTCTGTGTTTTTCTTTCTAAGTCTATAGTTATCTGAACATTTATCCTAGAAAGTAGCAGTAGTTTCACATTTTATTACCACCAGTTCACCCTGCGTGCACATGCTCGCTTTGCTTCCATGCATGCACCTGGCCTTTTGCACATGTGCTTCACGCACCCAGCCTCAAAAACCTGCCTAAATAGGACTGCATAGCACCTGGTCAGGTGGGCAGGCCCACCCGCGATTTCTGTAATTGAAGTGGCTGGACAATAACGAAGCAGCACAGACAGGCTAGTGACAACAGCTCTTTATTGTATGGTGAGACTTCAGCAACCCAATGCTGGCAGCAGCACCCTTTATATACAGTTTGGCTGCTGGCCAGTAACCAATCAGAAACATCCCCCAGTTTGAACTTCCCACTCAAAACAATAACAACATAACACCCCTCCCCTCCCAGAATGCACATTAACACGAGTATTAACATATTTACAGACGTAGTCGCGCAGGTGACCTGGGCGTGTCTTAGTCCTAGTTGACCTGCACAGTTCTGTTGCAAGCAGGGCATTGAGCTGGTCAGAGGGATCTCCCGTCTCTCTTGGCTCCTCCAATGGAACCTCCGGGATTCTTTCGGAGGTGTGACTTTCTCCGGCTGGGAGGAGTGGCTTGCTGGGGAAGCGCTGGAACTCCGGCTTGCCAGATTCCGGCTCACTCGGGTTTGAGGTAGTTGTATTGGAAGGACCTTGGTAGTTAGGGACTGGCTTGTATTCGGTGTCTGGGTTCTCGCTAACTAGTCTCCTTCTTAGCTGGTCGATGTGACGCCTCCAAATTCTCCCTTGGCCGATATCTACTGTGTAAGATTTCGGTCCAGACACCCCTGTTATGATACCTTCTACCCACAAGGGACTAGTAGCATAGTTTGTTGCATAGACTGTTGTACCAATTGGGAAATGCCTGAGGCCTCCCTCTTCCCCCTTAAAATTATCGGCCGAATAATTTGGATGCAAACGATCCAGGACACACCTTAGTTTACGGCCCATTAGGAGCTCGGCCGGACTGTGGCCAGTGGCTGTGCAGGGAATAGCATGTTGTACTGCCAAGAATTGGTCAATCTTGGCTTGCCAATCACCAGACTCTAGTCTGGACAAGGCTTCCTTGGTGGTCCGCATGAATCGTTCGGCCTGACCATTTGAAGCTGGATGGAAAGAAGCCGATAGGGCATGCCGAATGCCCAGTTCGTCGAGGTAACTCTCAAATTGAACTGAGGTGAATTGCGGCCTGTTGTCCGAGACCAATGTGTCTGGCAGGCCATGCGTGGCGAAAAGGTGGCGGAGGACCCTAATCAGAGCCTCCGAGGTAGTTGAGGGCATTAGAAAAACCTCTAACCATTTCGAAAATGCGTCCACCACTATTAGGAAGGACTGGCCGTGGAATGGCCCAGCGAAATCTATTTGGAGTCGCCCCCATGGACCCTTGGGTTTCTCCCATTCCCTAGCTGGGGCGACTGGGGGATCTGGACGTGACTCCTGGCAGGGCCTACACTTCCCCACCCACTCAGCAATGTCTTGGTCTAAATGTGGCCACCACAAGTAACTACGGGAAAGACCCTTCATTCTAACCATGCCCGGGTGACCCACATGCAGCATTTCTAAAACTCTATACCGTAAACTTTCAGGAACAACAACACAATCTCCCCACAGTAAGCACCCCCCCAGCATTGAAAGTTTGTTTTGCTTTGTACAAAAGGCTTTAAATACAGTAGAGTCAGTTTGAGTGGCCATCCTCGCAGGACCCAGCCCATCACAGTCCATATAGTCGAGTCTCTCTTGGAAGCTTTGGCCACCTTGGCCAAAGACAGAGGCCCTGGCGGCACAGCATCTAGCCTTTGTACAAAAGGCTTTAAATACAGTAGAGTCAGTTTGAGTGGCCATCCTCGCAGGACCCAGCCCATCACAGTCCGTATAGTCGAGTCTCTCTTGGAAGCTTTGGCCACCTCGGCCAAAGACAGAGGCCCTGGTGGCACAGCATCCAGTAAGAGGATCGGGGCCTCAGGAGTCAGGTTGTCTAAAATGTCAGGCAGGGGACACCTGCTAAGGGCGTCTGCATGGTCCATTGCTTTTCCAGGACAGTGAATAAGTCTATAGGAGTATGCGGCCAAAAAAATCGACCACCTGGTCATTCTCGGCGAAAGTGTGGCAGGGGTGGGCCTGTCCCTGGCAAGGAGGCCCAGTAATGGTTGGTGGTCGGTTATTAAGTCAAATGAGCGGCCAAACAGGTACTCGTGGAATTTTTTTACCCCTGTGATGGCGGCTAGGGCTTCCCTGTCAAGTTGACTATAATTGTGCTCTGTGCATGACAGAGTCCGGGAGTAGTAAGCGATTGGTGCCTCTAGGCCATTAGGTAGTCTATGGCTGAGCATGGCGCTGACACCAAACGGAGAGGCATCGCAAACTAAGACGAACGGCAGCTCAGAGCTATATTGCATTAGAAAGCTGTCCTCGGAGAGAAGCTTCTTCACCACGTTAAAAGTTGCCGCTTCTCTTTTGCCCCAAACCATGGAACGCTCTTTCCTAATAGTCTATGTAGGGGTTCGGCTACCGTTGCCTTGTCTTTTAAAAACAAGTTGTAGAAATTAAGAAGGCCTGCAATTCGGTCTTGGTTTGGGGAGTGGGGGCGCTCTTAATGGCTCTCACTTTGCTTTCGGTGGGGTGGATCCCCGACCCATCAATCTTGTATTCTAAGAACTCCACTGAAGGAACCCCAATTTTGCATTTTGATTTCTTAAGTTTTAGGCCGGCTTCTCGGAATCTTGTCAGGGTCGACTTGATTCGTTCTGCCAGTTGCTTTTCGTTATGGCCACTAATTAGAACGTTGTCAAAATACGGGACGACTCCGGGGAGGCCTTGTAGAAGGTGCTCCATTGTACTTTGAAATAGGCCCGGGGCTATACTGACTCCGAATTGCAACCAAGTGCATTTAAAAGCCCCTCTGTGTGTCACAGTCATTTGCGCTTCTGCTGTAGCGTCGTCTACTGGCAGCTGCTGATAAGCTTGCGCAAGATCTAATTTTCCCTGAACCTAAGGAGTGCAGTAAGTGGTGAACTACGGAAACAGGATAAGCGCTTTGCTGCAACGCTTTGTTGATGGAACATTTGTAATCAGTGCAAATTCTGATAGACCCATCTGCCTTAAGTGGGGTCACTATTGGGGTTTCCCATTTCGCATGGTCTACTGGCACTAAAATGTCCTGGCTAATCAGTTTATCTAGCTCTGCGTTGATCTTTGGTTTAAGCATGAAGGGGACTCTTCTTGCCTTAAGCCTAATTGGGGCTACCCCTGGGTCCAAATTAAATGAAATCGGGGTCTCCACGTACTTGCCCAAGCTGTCTTCAAAAACGTCCCGGAATTTGTGCAGGAATTGTTCTTTTAACGATGATCCGCTGAGGCTGTGGACCCCCGTGAAGCCCATGCCAAGGGCTCGGAACCAGCGTAGACCTAGGAGACTGGGTAGTGGATCTCTCATGATGGTTAGCAGTAGCTTTTCCTTGAACTCGCCGTAAGAAATGGTGAAGGTGTCGACACCTTCGACTGGAACGCGGTTCCCCTGGTAGTCTAGCAGACGGATGTGTAATCTCGATAGCTGGTTCTTTCTGTAGCCCGGAAGCAGGGACTGTAGCGTAGCCTATGACATGATGGAGAGTGCAGATCCGGTGTCGATCTCCATGCTGCAGGGTTGACCGTTGATTTTGACAGTAGTGAAGACTTTTTTTTCGGTCGCTGTGCTGGCTTGGCCGACTCTCGTGCTGTAAATTTGAATTTCGCACCGCTTTTCAGCGCCCTTGTTCTGAATTGGTCGTTTTATTTATAATTTGTTTATAATTAGACTTATATACCACCCTTCTCCATACGGACTCAGGGCGGTGAACAGCCGACTAAAAAACCAATACATAAAAGTTAAAATCATACTAAAAACAAATATAAATTAGGCTGAAAATTTAAAACAGATAAATATTAAAATAGATCAATCAACTCTAATTTTTTTTAAAAAAATAGAAGGGATCAGGCAAGTCCGGCAAGTTGGAAAAGATAAGTCTTCAAAGCCCGACGAAAAGTCCGGAGGTCGGCAATAGTTCTCAGTTCTGGAGGAAGATCGTTCCAGAGGGTGGGGGCTACCACAGAGAAGGCTCTCCCCCTGGGGGTCACCAGCCGGCATTGTCTGGCTGACGGCACCCTGAGGAGGCCCTCTCTGTGGGAGCGAACCAGCCGGTGGGAGGCAATTGGTGGCAGAAGGCGGTCCCGTAAGTACCCTGGTCCTAAGCCATGGAGTGCTTTAAAGGTGATTACCAACACCTTGAAACGCACCTGGAAGTCAACCGGCAACCAATGCAGCTCACACAGGAGAGGTGTCACGTGGGAACGCCCCATCACTCCCATAATCCCCCGCGCGGCTGCATTCTGTACCAGCTGGAGCCTCCGGGTGCATCCCAAGGGGAGCCCCATGTAGAGAGCATTGCAGTAGTCCAAGCGAGACATGACGAGCGCCTGAGTGACTGTGCGTAGGGAGTCCTGATCTGGCATATCAGGCGAACCTGAAAGAAAGCCCCCCTGGCCACAGGCTGTCTTTAGAGGATCGTATGATCCTCTAAAGACAGCCGTAGATCCAGGAGGACACCCAAGTTGCACACCCTTTCCGTGGGGGCCAATGATTCGCCCCCAATAAACAACGATGGAGTCAGTTGGCTATATTGGGACGCCAGCAGCCACAGCCACTCGGTCTTGGAGGGGTTGAGTCAAAGCCTGTTTCTCCCCACCCAGACCCGCACAGCTTCAAGGCACTGGGACATCACTTCCACGGCATAGTTGGGGTGGTCTGGGGTGGAGATGTACAGCTGAGTATCATCAGCGTACTGATGGAATTCCACCCCAAAACCATGGATGATCTCACCCAGCGGCTTTACATAAATGTTGAACAGAAGGGGCGAGAGGACCAACCCTTGTGGCACCCCCACACTAGGCGCCTCGGGGTCGACCGCTGCCCCCCTGTCAACACAGATTGCGACCGGTCGGAGAGGTAGGAGGAGAACCACTGTAAAACGGTGCCCCCCCACTCCCAATCCCTCCAACCAGCGCAACATGGTTGATGGTATCAAAAGCCGCTGAGAGGTCTAACAACACCAGGATATAGGAATACCCCCTACCCTGGGCCCTCCAGAGATCATCCACCAACGTGACCAATGCTGTTTCAGTGCTGTATCCAGACCTGAAGCCGGACTGGAGCGGGTCTAAATAGACAGTTTTGAAGGTGGCAGCGGCTCTGATTGGCTGCCTCGCTCACGTGGTTTGGAAGAACGTGGAAGTTGCGCCTGGCATACTCGCGCCAAGTGACCTCTCTTCTCGCAGCATCTGCAAATGGCCTCGTGATATTTGCAGGCTTGTCTTTCATGCTGGCCGCCGCAACTCAGCCAGCTCTCTCGATGGCGGCTTGACTCGCCTTTTCTTTTTTCGGTTCGGAAGATGTCTTCGTCTGATTCTTCTTCCAAACTTGTTCTCGTCTCCTCGCGGTGAACTAGGACCGCTTTAGACCCACTTTTCTCAGGCTGAGGACACTGTAAAGCCTCCAAAGCCTTTGTCGATGCTTCGTGTGCCCTAGCCTCGTCCAAGGCACTGGCAAGAGTCAACCCAGGTTTCGCGAGCAGCCGTCTCTGAAGCCAGGTGTCTCGTACACCGCAGATTAACTGTTCTAACAATGCATCGTCCAGGTCACTGTAGTCACAGTGGGTCACGGCCCTGCGGAGCGCTGCTACATATGCGGTCACCAGTTCTCCCTCTTTCTGGATTCTCTGCCTCAGCTGGTAGCGCTGGACGAATTTGGACGGTGCAGGGGCATAGTGTGCCCTCAGAGTTGCTTGAAGTGTGTCCCATGGTACTGTTTGTACTGGGGTTGGCTCGCACAGCGACTCAGCCATTTCAAAGACATCCGGTCCACAATGGCTCAGGAACAGAGCCCGTGCATGTCGCTCGCTTCGAGCGAGCACTCGATTTGGGTCCTGTAGGATCCCCATTTTTCACGAGTAGGATCAAATGGCGTTGGCGGAACGTACGCTGCCATGGCTGAAGTCTACGGTCCCGGTGGGCACCGTGTCTCGTCGTTAGTTCTTTTCTGAATCTTCTGTGTGCTTATCACACCTTTGTCGCCAAATGAAGTGGCTGGGCAATAACGAAGCAGCACAGACAGGCTAGTGACAACAGCTCTTTATTGTATGGTGAGACTTCAGCAACCCAATGCTGGCAGCAGCACCCTTTATATACAGTTTGGCTGCTGGCCAGTAACTAATCAGAAACATCCCTCAGTTTGAACTTCCCGCTCAAAACAATAACAACATAACACCAATGTTTGCCCAACTAGAACCAGCTTAATACCACCTCTGCTGGAAAGAGTTTGTTGAATTTATATATATTTAAATCCACTAAGTCATCATCCCCAAGATAATGCTCTCCATTATTTTAGGACTTTAGGTATCTCATCTGCATAGCAAAAAGATATCAGAAGGAAGCTGTTTTCATAACCTGTCTGTCTGCCTATTTGTCCATCTATAGTTTTATCACTTCGAAAGATGCTCCAGGTCCGCTTCTACCAGCTCACTTTCTTAGACAACAGACAATAAGATTCCAATCTTCATTCAGCTGTAAATCTCAATGGTTGATCTTGGGCTTGTCACTTTCTCACACCCTAAGCTTTTTTATAGATTTGTTATATGTGTAAAAATATGTGTGGGGGTGTGGGCATATATGCTGACCTGAGGTCCTGGGAGGAAAGACAGGAAATAAATGTCATAAATAAATGGAAACAAAGCTTAACATTACAATTTTATGTGTGAGGGTATCACCTTGAACTTAGGGAGATGTGTGTCTCAGTACTTATTTATTAATTCAATTTATATCTTGCCTTTCTACATATGGGGCACTTAAGGCATCTGGAAGGAAGAGCGGGACAAAGAAGGAAAGGAAAGGAAAAGAAAAAGAAAGGAAGGAAAGAACAAAAGAAAGAAAAAGAAAGAAAGAAAAAAAGGAAGGAAGGAAGGAAGGAAGGAAGGAAGGAAGGAAGGAAGGAAGGAAGGAAGGAAGGAAGGAAGGAAGGAAGGAAGGAAGGAAAAATTAAAACCAGTTAAATTCTTCAAACTATTATTAATATAATTCAAAAGCCTTGGCTAAAGAAGGAAGTCTGGATTCCTTTCCGAAGGCAGAAACAGTGGCTAGTTCCTTTGGGAATTCATTCCACAGTTTATGAATAGCTAAGTGAAGACATCTGGCTGGGTTACTGAGCAATAGCTTCATATGTGATGAGATTACTTGTGAATTCAGGAAATTGCAGGCCCCCAAACAACTGGAAAATATTTTGTCTGTCCATCCATCCACCCACCCACCCACCCATCCATCCATCTTTATACCACATACAAATTTAATAAATCCAGTGACTTACTAAATATACATAAAATCACAATTAAAAAAAAAACAATTCATCATAAATAAAACAATGATATATTTTTGAAACAATTGCTGCTACTATTAAATCCCTGTAATCTACTGAAGATGTTACCTAGCCTGCTAATAAAATTTGGAAATCAACCCACAAGCTTGGAGAAGGCACCTCCACTCTCATTCTACACCTGAGCTACAGATATTCACCACTATTGCACCATTAGATCTTCACAGGAGAATCTCTCTTTCTCACTCTCAAAAAATAACTATTTCATAGAAAGACAAAGTAAGAGCACCTCTAGTTTTATGGGGAAAGTTGTTTCAGAGGGATGGAGTGTTCCTGAGAATGTTATTCTCTGAAGAGCAACCTTCCTGATCTCTTCTGGGTAGACATCTAGAGCAATGTTTATCTTTCCATACTAGTTCCTGTAAAGTGGACCTACTCTACAGAGATATTCTACCTGGTTAAGATGATTCCAAATGTAACAAGCCAGGGGTGAAGCTTGGAGAACCAGTAGTGGAAATTTTGAGTAGTTCGGAGAACCAAACTGGTCACCTCTGGCTGGCCCCAGAGTGGGATGGGAATGGGGATTTTGTAGTATCCTTCCCCCAGGAGTGGGAAGGTAATAGGAATTTTGCAGTATTCTTCTCCTGGAATGGGGAGGGAATGGGGATTTTGAAGTATCCTTCTCCTGCTATGCCCACCAAGCCACCCACAGAACCTGTAGTAAAAAAAAATTGGATTCCACCACTGTAACAAGCGCTAAGGACACACAGTGTATTGTAGGCAATCAACAATGCCTTAACATGGTCCTAATGGTAGTTAAGGCAAATCCCTCGGAACAAGGAGCTTTCTGCTGAATGGTCTAATGGTAGTCAACAAATGGTCTTCAAGGTTGGACCAACATGCAGCAAAATGCAGCAGTTAAGCTCAAAGAGGGAAAAGAGATGAGTCACTGTCCTCGGTGCTTCCTAATCTTCCCTTCTTCTTCTTCTTCTTCTTCTTCTTCTTCTTCTTCTTCTTCTTCTTCTTCTTCTTCTTCTTCTTCTTCTTCTTCTTCTTCTTCTTCTTCTTCTTCTTCTTCTTCTTCTTCTTCTTCTTCCTCTTCTTCCTCTTCTTCCTCTTCCTCTTCCTCTTCCTCTTCCTCTTCTTCTTCTTCTTCTTCTTCTTCTTCTTCTTCTTCTCTCTCTCTTTTTTAAAAAAAGCATGTTGTTTATTTTGTTGAAACTAATCACTTAATAAAATCAATATTTTTGTATATGTCTCTCTGTCTGATGGCTTTGCTCCATTGCTGGAGTATTAAAAATAACCTCCGTTTGAGCTGTGTAAATAGTTAGGAGTTCAGCTCTCCCGAGGGGGTAAATAATATGTGGGATGTTGACGTTTTTCTGCACTGCAGTTGGCTTCTCCTTTGCCTTGCTGACCTCACCCAAACCTGAAATTAGCCAGCTTGTAAAGAATAGGAACTTGTCTCAGCCTTCCACTTGCTCTGAACAGCCTAAATAAATACGTAGAGAACAAGAACAGGGAAGTAACAGATGTTTCCTAAGAAGGTATAAACAGGAGGGAAAAATTAGTTTTCCTTTAACATTTGCAGGCTCACTTGGCAGATTTGCCAAGTTGAGTGGGATGTCCCAGATTTTGGAAGATTTTTTTTTTTTAATTTTTAATTTCCTGAGCAGCTTGATAGGCTTGATAAGATGTTCCCTTAAACAACTTTATCAACTGATGAACAGATAGCAGTACACTAGGATCTTCCTTCACAAAGATTTTGGCACCTAATTAACGGGAAAATAATCCTGAATTGTCATACTTTTGGCTAGCGCATAGAAAAACTTGATCATTGGGGTAGAATAGCACTTATGTCATTTGGAATTTTCCAAAAGCCTAACTGTTTTAGTTTGTTCAAAGAGATAAATTACAAATTTGGGATATTAAATATGGTCTGGTCTTGCCTTTTTATTTTAGTTCTTATTTTAAAAAGAGACCTAAGTAAAATTTGCTGGGGTCCAGGACAAATTTATATGAACTGAATCTGGGGCAGAGGGGGATTGTATTTTCAAAAAATTGTATTTTCTGTCTTTCAGTAAATAGCAATGTAGCCCAGTGTTTTCCAAATTGGGCGATTTTAAAATAGTGGACTACAACTCCCAGAATTCTCCAGCCAGCATAGTTTTGGGAATTGAAGTCCACACATCTTTAAGTTGTCAAGGTTGAAAAACACTGATCTAAATCAGAGGAGGGGAATTATGGTCCCTTTATACCTTGTAGACTTCAATTCCCAGAATTCAATGCTGGCTCACGAATTCTGGGAGTTGAAGTCCATAGGTCATAAAAGGGCCATAGTTCCCCATCCCTGCTCTAAATGGAGACAGGTCACTTCCAGCAAACCAAGCCATGATGACTGGGGAATTCTGGGAGTCATAGTCCATGCATCTTAAAGTTGTCCAGTTTGAAAAAGAGTGCTCTATCCCATACTCAGCTATCCAATTCCAGACACACCCTAACTTGGCAATATATATGTGTAGTAATATGTACAGGTGAGATATTTTTTTCAAAGCCCAGAGGTAAAATTCCATACAACCCAAAATGATTTCTTCCTGCTATATTATCAGACTTACATAGTTTTCCTTGTTTCCGTTACTGATTTAACTAACTTATTTTTTTAAAATTTTATCTTCTATACTGTTCCTATTGTATTTGTGTATGTTAAATCAGACCAGCAACTGTAAATAGTTATAGCATTATTACCACTACTCACTGATAATAGGTTTGCAAATTCAACAACCGTCAGCAAGTATAGCTAACGGTTGTGGAAATCCTTTAGTTTCATGATGGAGCTGTCATCTATTCAAGTCATAACAAATTTGTTAAATGTTTAAAGTGCCATCATATTTTTTCTGTAACAGATCATTATCGCTGACTCTTGAACTTGATCCTTAAGGTGAATCTTCATTTTTAATATTATTATGAACATAGGCATTTGAGTCAAAATTGTTCCCAAAACATTTCCAAAGATTGGTAGTGAGGCAATTCCTGCCTCAGGCTTACAATTTTAAAATGCTTGATAGAGAAAGAATAGAGAGGAAGAAGAAACAGCTTGACAGCTACCCTGAAACTACAATTCTTAGGTTAACTGGTTGAGATGTGAATATTTTTATCTGTTTGTTTGAACTTATTGTAGCCATTTGACTCCAATAGACTCAACCCTAGCAACTGTTTTCACAATGGGCTGAAACTGCATCTCCCAGAATTCCTGGCACTCACGGTCAAGGAAGTGGCCTCCCACTTCTTCACTTAGGGGAAGCCAAGGTGAGGATGCTGTATTGGCCAGTGTTTCACAACTTTAGCAGCTTTAGATATGTGGGTGTCAACCAGGGGTGGGTTCTACTTACCTTTACTACCGGTTCGCAACTGGAGCTTCTGCATATGCTGCAGATCATCCATTATGACATCCGGGCGGATGGGTAGAGCCTCCCACCGCTTTTATTACCAGTTCGCAAAAACCAGATAGAACCGGGAGCAACCCACCACTGGTGTCAATTCCCAGCATTCCCTGCTAGCCATGGGGTTGCCAGGTCTGCTTCCAAAAAGCAGAGGGGGGGGGGGGAGGTTAAGTAGTAAAACAATAAAAAAAATTGCAATTAAATTATATATTTCTTACAAACATTTTAACATGTATTAAAATAATCACTTCAAAACTTTACTTAAAATTCAAAACATCAAATATATTATAATAATATGTAAAATACTAAATTACATTTTACTTTGCTGTCGTGTGCATTTTTTATTTGACTGCGCAGCTTTGATCAATTCTTTGTGTTTAAGGAATAATTCTTTAATTTCAGTACAACGTTGAGAAATATTAAAAAATATACAAAGTTCACTTCTGAACTGTCACTCTCATCACTCGACGCCATTTTAGGTCAGTCGACACAAGCTACAATACATTTTAAAAATGTGAACTGTACATAACTTTATAATATATTTTTATTTTAATCTCATCATTAATTTTTTCGGAGAATCGAAAATTCAATGGATATTCGATCTTTGTCTCATTCTAACTTATGAAAAAAAAGACAAAACGCGATTCTCCTATCCTTATTCTCTTAGACTGTACAGCTTTAGATTACGTACCATTTCATCATAAAGCTTTTGAATAAAAAAAAAATGTCCATTATTTTGTGAAAAAAAATATTGAACATAATGTGAAAAAAGTGGACTGTGGGCTCAAATAGTGGACACCTGGCAACCCTAGCTAGCCATGGGGGATGCCTTACATTAACTTCTGCTCTGAACATAAGAGGATAGTTGAAAAAGGCTAACTAGGATGTGTGTGAAAAACAAGTTCATGATGCAACTACTTTTTTCTTCCTACAGTCAAACATTTTCAACTTGATATGACAACATGGTTTATATATTTATCTGATAAGCTTTCTGGTTTTCTATTCACTAAATGCTTAACAATAATATTTCTGCCAGTTTGTGGAAGAAATTAAATTATACCTTTCTGCCAGCTTGTGCAGCAAGAAATCAAACTGTACATCTCCATTCTTTGAGTGGCAAGAAAAAAAAGAGAGTTTTCCTTGGGAATTGCATTTTTTGTTTGAAAAGAGGGAAAGAAGAAACCCTGTTATTTGAGTAGTTGTTTGGCTGCTGCTATGTTTATTTACTTTCTCAATAGTTATCCACCCAAAAATGGAAACTAAATGAAATAGCATCATTCCTCTAGGAAGCAGCTGGGTTTGGGGTGAGTGGGTGGCTGGCTAGAGTGAAGAACTTGCTGAAGAAATATCAATTTGTCAACTTGAGTGAATGAAGGTCAGTTCTGCCGTTTGGCTGTGAATCTTCTTGAAGGAGATGGAATGCAAGGCTGCAGAGAAACACTCAACCGTTTATAACATTATACCTTCTTTTTCAAAGAAGTCATTCAAGTATTATCTGCTAAACTGATTAGATTAGATTTAGCTGATTTTACATGGATTAAGGATCAGGCAGATCCTACAGTTTTGTGATCTTCAAAAGATCCCCACTATCTATAGGAATGAAAAATTGCATTGCTGTGAACAAGAAACAACAACTAAGTCAGGGATGATGTTATTGTAACAGGAAAGCCACGATCAGTTGACAAGGTTTTACTTGGCTTGGTTGATTGCCTTGCAGTTATTTCTAAGTAGATTTTTGTGCAGGGGAATCCTGGGAATTGAAGTCCACACGTCTTAAAGTTGCTAAGTGTGGGAAATCCTGTAGCAACTTCTAGTTCAGGAGCAGGTTTAGAACTCCCCCTCCTAAGTATAATCATAGCATGGGCCAGCTATTGTGGCCTGCCAGCGGCCAGCAGAGCTGACATGAGATTCGGACAGTGAGGAGGTTGGGAGGAACGTGGGCCAGACCTGGAGTCTGGGGAAGGCTCAGACGAGGGCTCTGAGTCGGAGGCAGAGAGGGGGCCAAGGCCATCTAGTAGTTCTTTGCTGTCTCTGGACACTCCGGAGTCTGACATCAACGAGGCAGAAGAACAGCATGAGCCTGTTCCCAGTGTGCGCATGCACAGAGCTGCCAGGAGACAGGAACAATTAAGGAAACACAGTCGACTTGCAAGTAAGGCTTGGAGATGATTGGCCCTTCCCATAAGACATAAAAGAGAAACAAATAGGACATGAGCTTTTGCAGGAAGCAATTAGTTCAGCTGGCTGATTCAAGATTTGAAAATTCTGTTTGTGACTCTGTGCCAAGTTTGGCTTTGCCCTGCATCTGGAAATTAGCTCTTTGGAAGTTTTCCATGTGAGATAGGTGGGTGTTGATAATCTTCCTCTGAAAGACAATAATAGTCTTGCAGACTGTAAATGAAAATAATTTACAGCTATATGAAATAAAGAGGTTTTCTAGGACTAAGTTCATGCTGTTTAATTTCTAAGCGATCCTAGGTCAGAACACCAGCTTTCTACAAGTTAGCACCTATTTTCCAAAGCACCAGAAAGCAAGTCAAGATACAATGGATTGAAACTAATAAAGGAGAGAAGCAACCTAGAACTATGGAGAAATTTCCTGACAGTGAAGACAATTAACCTGTGGAAAGGCCTGCCTTAAGAAAGTGTGGGAGCTTTGTCACTGAAGACTTTTAAGAAGACATTGGACAGCCACTTGTCTGAAATGGTGTAGAGTCTTGTGCTCAAATAGACGGTTGGACTAGAAGTCCTCCCTACCAATTCTATTATTCTATATTCTAAATATGTAGATCTTTGACTTTCAAATTTTCCCAGACATTTTTCCATTGCTGATAGTTATAGAAATTGAAATCTGTCCATTTGGTGGGTGCCCAAGTTAAGAAAAGCTGGAGAAGTCTATAAAACTACATAATATATGCTGAGCTGATATGTATGTACTGTATTTGAACAGGATTGAGACTAAGAGGTTCCACACCTTGTCGACTTCTAGTGGCCCTATTTATTTCCAGATAATAGTTTTAAAGTTTTCTATCAAAAGGGACAACCAGTTGTACCCAAACATCTGTTACTGGGATTTGGTGAGCCCTATTATAACTGATGTACCATCATAATCTGAACAATTGTGATGAAATGTAATAAGGAGCTGGATTCCCAGGTGGGAGGAGGTACATTTCAGAAGAATAAGAGGCAATTTATTTTAGATACTATGTCTGAGAGAAAGAGGATGAAAACAGCCTTTCCCTAATCATTCACAGAGTATATTTTAAATACAGACAGTAGAATGCTCAGTCTTGCAAGACCCACTGGCAGGGTTCCAGATGGATGCCCTAATTAAATCATGAGTCTTGAGCCAAGCTTCAAAAGAAATCCAGTCATTTATTAGGAGCTTCATGTCAGCACATTCCCAAGTGAAGCCAGCTCTGACCCTACATAATTTACACTCCAATAATTTACATAATTTACACACTGTTTCCCCCCTCCCCCAGGGTGTGTCATCAATCACATTCACCAATGGACCAATTTTGTGCGTTGTAGAGGTCACTCCCCTTAGACTACTGTAGGTATCCCTGGGATACAGCCTTGAGAGAGATAAGCATGGAATGTGCATCTGTTTTTGGCTGTTGTGCAGTTTCGCCAGTTTCCCATCCCCCCTGGCCTATGGCAACTCAAGAACAAGCTAGGAATGCTTTGTGAGTTGACACTCCACTTATAGATATGAAATAATGAAGAACTCAACTTGGAAGAATCATCATGTGTCATTTTTGATTTTGAGACTGATAGAAGTAGAAACATAGAATGCAGCTATAATGGTTGCCAGATAATGGCTATTTGAGCACAGAAAAAGAGACCAGTTGAGAATAGAATATGAGCATTGTCTAGCAATTGTCTCCAAATTCAGATATATATTTCCCAAGACATGCAATCTAGGATATGGGGTTTAGGACAACTTGGTGCAGCCAACTTGATGTGGCCAATGAGCCCTGGACAATTCACCACAGCCAACTTGTTGCAAGACAAGTCAACATGGCCAACTCGCCATGGGGCAATTTGTTATGGGACAAGAGTTACACTAAGATTGAAGGAATGGTAGAACAGAATAATTAAAGAAAGGATGCAAAAGAGATAAAATCTGAATGACATTAAAATAATCTTTTAATTATTTTAAATATTTAAATTAAATAATTGTCCTGCAGCAAGTTATCCATGGTAAGTTGATCACAGCGAGTTGCCCCATAATAAGTTGGCCAAAGTGAGTTGACTGGTGAGTTGGCCATGGTGAGTTAGCCATCCTGAATTTGCCATGCCAATTGTGACGTATTGTGTACTATACTGTATGGAAAGCTTTCTGTTTTCTGTTTAAAGTTGTCTAAGTATTGGGGAAACCAAATATTTTCACACCATTTCATGGCTGTAGAAGAGGTTATGTCTCACATTAAATCTCAGCTTTATTGGATTAAATAATTGTAGGGGGTCCTTGTTTAAAAGGAGGATAGCCTATAATGGTAAATCAAGCAACAAGGTATAAATTCATTTCTGCAACAGTAAATTTTGACACATCTCTCATTTGGGGGCAATTCTGATGTCAGATTACTGCCTACCAGTAAGGCAGAAAAGGTAGTGAATTGGGCTGGAGTATTTGGATATCATGATTTATTAGAATGATCATTCTATCCCAACAAGTAGAAGAAGCCAACACAATAAAGTCAATTCAGCAATAATTGTTGAATCTGTCTCATAGGAACAGATACCAGTATTAGGATGGTCACATTCCTAAAAAACACACACAGCACATCAATCCATTTCTCATTGATTTAATATGTCATTTGCTTTATATGGTTAAGGTTCACCATTTTTTGCACATGCAAAGACACTTTTGAAATACGATCACTTCCCCTTCTTAGAATCTCCTGACATAACTTCTAATTTATTATGGTGGTTTCCTTGAGGTGACCTATGGATTTAGAGCAACATTTCTTAACCTTGACAACTTGAAGATGTGTGGACTTCAACTTCCAAATTCCCCAGCCAGCCATATTGACTGGGAAATTCAGGGGGTTGAAATTCACACATCTTCAAGTTGCCAAGGTTGAGAAACACTGATCAGAAACAATGGAGAAGGATTTTTATTTGTCTTCTTCCTGGCACTTAACTAGGAAAATGTCTATGAAGATTCTCAGCCATCCAGGTCATGGTTGTTCCAGAGGTGCTTTTTCAAAAGGCAATTGGACTTTCTTTGTTTTGTCCTTGAAGACATTTGTTCAAGAAAGTCATTTCAGCATGGAATATAAATTCTCACCATTCAGTCAGAACTGGAGAAGCTTCTTGGATAAGAAGTGAAGTGTCTTCAAGAAAAGAACAAAAAAAGTCCAGTTGCCTTTTGAAAAAACACCTTTGGGATAACTGGGAAAATGCTGTTTTATCTTCTGAAAGCCCAATCTATTTCATAGTAATCTCTTTTAATAGAAGAGTATCCCAGCATTAAAAAAAATAGTGCTGCCAACAACAAAGTTTTCCTATTTCTGACTTGTTTCTCCTTTCCCTTGCCAGACCCAGCAGTGCATGCCTGGTTTTTTTTTCTTTCTGTTTTTCAGTTTTTATATGTAGAACTGCTGCATCTCCCATCCATTTTCCAAACAATCCTGCTCTTGTTCAGATTGCACATTTCTCTGATGAACAATCCAGCGGTAATACATTGTCAGGACAGGTCAACAAGAGGACTGATTACTGTACTGTTTGGCTTGCAGGTCTCCAGGTCATAGTAGAACATTTATGATTCTGTTGAAATGAATAATTGAAGTAGGGGAGAGGATGAAAATATTGTAGGATGGAAAACATGTTCAGCAAGCTACTAAGTGCAGCTGAAACAGAAAGCTTTGGGTGTTTTGCATTTCAAGGATTGATAGTGGTTTTGCTTGCCCATTACTATTTATTTATTTAGAAAATTTATGTGGCCACCCAACACACTGTTAAGATATTTAAATTTAGTAGTGAGCCATAACACACAGTTGTGGTTGATTGGCTGCAGAGTACTGGGTCCTGCGTGAGGCAATCTGCACTGTGATTGGTTGAGATGGGTATACAGGGGGAGTTTCCTTTTTCCCCTGCCTTTTTCTTCTGTGTGTCCCACGATTTACCTCATGATGCTCCTGTTTGCCTGACTATCTATTTTGCTGTATATATTGATGTAAAATATGTTCATTTACATAAAACTACAAGTTTGTATCAGCATCTCTGGCTTCGTTTGGACACTGGCTGCACAATTCCCTGACATCACTCACTCTGGGTA
The DNA here is from genome assembly GCA_038048745.1 of Coluber constrictor foxii. Taxonomy (NCBI): domain Eukaryota; kingdom Metazoa; phylum Chordata; class Lepidosauria; order Squamata; family Colubridae; genus Coluber; species Coluber constrictor. The sequence goes on along the minus strand of CM075961.1, from coordinate 156,500,355 downwards.
GCTTCCAGAAATAAAAACACAAATGACAGAATCATGTCTTCAGAATGTTTCAAAAATGTATCAGCGTGGCAGTCAACCTTATCTCCACAGGGATGAAGTTCCAAAGGGAACATGTTACCACAAAGAAGACCTTTCTTCTTGGTCTACTTGGTGGACTTTCTTAATCGAAGGAGCTATTATATACCCTGCCTCCCACCCTGGTGAATTGGATAGATGTAAATATGAAAAGATGTCTAAAGATGTCTGCAAAAAAATCAGATGGAAGAACAGCTGATGACCTCTTTCTATCGGTCCACGATAGAAAGTGTCCTCACATACTGCATTACAGTATAGTACACTGATTTAACTGCTGCGGACAGGAAGACCCTATAGAGAGTGATCAATTTGGCACAAGAAATCATTTGGTTGCCCTCTAACACCACTGGATGACATCACTAGGTCTCACTGCTTTAGCAGACTAAGGAAGATACTCAGAGATAATTCACACCCTGGTCAGTGTTTTTTCACACTTCTACCATCAGGCAGAAGACATCAAAACATAGCCAGCCAAACAAATAGGTTTAAAAATAGTTTCTATCCTTGGGCTGTCGGACTCTTAAATACAACCACAATCATTCCACACATATGGAAATATATGGCTAGTTTTTCTTTTTCTTTCCCCCTAATTACTTGCATAGGGATTATTCTTTGTGCTATTTATGTTGTTTGTATTTTTTGTCATGGATTCCACCAGAAAGGCAAAAACCAATCTTGTTGTATACATGATGTACAATGACAATAAAGATTATGCTATGCTATGCTATGCTATGCTATGCTATGCTATAAATAACCTGGCCCTAATCATATAGAGCTTTCAAAATGGCAATCAGCACCTTGAATTGGATCTGGAAGCAAGTTGACAAACAATGCAATTCACACACAAATGTTGTAAACGTAGACTTGCATAAAACCATGAAGATCACTACATTTTAAACTAATTAGTGCTTCTGCCATATTTACAAGGTCGGTAAAATGAGGACCCAGATTGTTGGGGGCAATATTCTTACTCTATAAACTGCTTAGAGAGGGCTATAAAGCACTGTGAAGCGGTATATAAGTCTAAATGCTATTGCTATTCTGGATACTTTTCAAGGGCAGCCCCATGTAAAGTGTATTGCAGTAGTCAATGGAAGGTGACTTGGGCATGGTTAACCATGAGCATGTCTTGTTGGTCCAGGAGAATGGTTAACTGATGCATGACTCACTGTTGTGCAAAGGCTGTCCTGGGCACAACTGCCACCTTCTTTTTGTGGAGGAATCATGAGTCCAGGAGAACCCCCAAATTATTTAATTCACCATGACTTTCACTTTGTTTTCTTGGAAAACCTCAAGTCCTAAACCATAAGGCTACCTCCAGATTGCCAGTGATCCTTGTTTCTAAGAAGACCACTGATTATGTTCATTAGTCTCCTTCCACCTATGTCTCTTTATAACAAGAAAATCAACAAAGGATGAAATCAGGCCCAAAATGACATCTTGTCATCTCCAGTAGCAACATTAAAATTGAATGAAGCCCTTTCTTCTGCCATTTGCCATTTTAATCAAGAAAATATAAAGAATATCCTTCTTTGCATAAATATCTCAATGAAGTCTCACATTGGATCTCACCGCCATAACTAAACATGAAGAAAATGGACACCAGTATTCAGAATGTACAATTTTTGTTTCTGGGATTGTTCCAATACTCAAATTATTTTCCTCTCATAAGGATTTAGGAACTTTTCATCAGGAACTTTTTCAAGATTCTTGAACAGGCAATTTTTGTCTCATTAATATTTCTTTTAATTAATCTATTGGGCTTTTTTCTTTGGAATGTTGTCTTTTAATATGCTTGACTGTAGCTTTTTCATTGAGCTACTTTGGGAGTTTTTAGGCAAAAGGGCATCTTATTGCTATTTTAAGTTTATACACATAAGAGCAAATGTATGTAAACTGAGCCTTGCCTTATGCCTATGAACATGGGCATCGTTCCATCTAAAACACTGCAACATCTAATATTTTTCATATTCTGAGCAAATGTGAACATGTATCTGCAAAAGCCCAGTATAACAAGCTGCCTGAATTATGAATTCTCAACCCAGCTAAACGTTGCAACGATAAATACATTTCACCACAGGCAATAAAACACTGTATCATTAGTAAAGCAAAGTGTAAAAATATTATCCTTTCCCATCTCCTTTATAACTTAAATTCTACACAATTCCATCCTTGTAATTTAGTGCAGCACATTAAACATTTCTCATACAATATAATTCCCCTCTGGCCTCTACGATTTTGAGCTACTTATGGTTTCAAGATGTGACGAATTGGGGAAATGGAAAGTGATTTTCAAGAATGAAATAATGGACTTATTCAGTTAGTAGCAGTTTCAGAAGAAAAGCATCTGAGAGACAGAAATAAATGGAGAGCTAACATGAGATGAACTCTCCAATTGCTGCCTGGAAGCATGGCTCAGATTTTAAAGTAGGAAATATTTAACAATATCCAGTGTTTTCCAAGTTGTAAACAAGCATTCAGACATTGAACTAGTCTTCTGTAGTAAGAGACATATTCTCAGATATTTTTGAGGAATATTTCCTTATTGTTACAATTATTCTTGTTGTAACAGAAGAATTGCTTCTGCAACAGCCCACATGATTTTCGTGATTAAAACCTGAAGGAAACTGAAGCAAATTGGGAGGCTCTTCAAGAATTTTGAAAAGTAGAGGGGAAAATAACAAAAAAGTGGGGATGCATCAGAATAGCATTATGTCAGGGGAACTCTTGGGTGCACAGAAATGTAAATACATAACAGAAAGAAAAAATGAGCTATTTTAGGGCTATTTCCTGTGGAGAAGTGTGATTAGAGTAGAAGATAACAATTCTATGGATAACTTTAGTTGGTCTCTGGGAAAGGATTTGGTAGGAATTACTAAGATCCAATTCTTCTTTTTAGGAAGCTTGGATGAATTTCCCTCCCCCCCTCCCTCTCTCCCATCCCTCTCTCTTTCAGACAAAAAAACAGTTTCTCTTGAAAAGTTTCTATGTAAGTAAAATTAGAACTGGGAAAAGCATATATTCAGACCTAAATAATGAAGAAATAAACACATATTTATGATGTAATCAACAATTAAAATGATCAATTAAGCTAGAGGAAAAATAAAGATTACATGAAAACTAGATTCAATATTCACCCTGACATATTTACAATCTCTATAAAAATAAGATTTATATACAAATATAAAATCTTACTCATACACCTGATATACTCTTGAATTTTGGTGTTGGAGAAAAGGTCTGGGAATACCATTGAAAGACAAGATAACAAATGGATTATTGTACAAATCAACTCAGAGGCACAAATGATCAGGTTCAAGTGATTATATTTTATTTCATGTTAATTATGAGAAGATCTAGCTCTCTGAAGAAGACTGTATCATTAGGAAATGTGGAAGAAAAACGAGAAAGGATCCACTTGTAAGCAGATCTACTCAATTTCAGTGGTAAGGGGTGTATATTATTGAAAAAACTGAAGGACCAAGTTGGGGCAGTATTGACATCAACTTGGCACATAATCATAATCAATCAATCAATCAATCTGATATCTGACATCTGATCTTACTAGTAAGATTTACAATAGGATACCCCCCCACACACACACTTAATTTTACTAATCATTTTCAGCTTCTGCTCACAACCATTTCCACCAATCAGTCTGGATTATTGAATAGAAAAATTTCAAAGTTCATTCAAAGATATATGTGGCTGGAGAAGAAAAGAAAAAAAAAAGAATATTCTAATTGGAAGTGCATCCAGGACCTGAAAAATAGGCAGATCTGATGGCACAACATACAGGAAAGGAATGGAGGGAAAAAACCTTGTCTTACCAAGACATCCTGTGTTGTATAAACAAGATCATACAACATATCAGTTAACACAGCTAATAGGAAATAGCTAACCATGGAACCTTTAGCGCTAGTCCTAAATGTTTACAATGAGCTCTGGAAGGAAGCCAATAAAATGTCCAATGGTGAGAGAATATCTGGAATAAAAAGAGAAGTCCAGAATAACATGTACTGTAAAGTTCTGAACTAGGGTCAAAACAAAGGAAAGACAAAGAAAGATCTTCTCATAGATACAACAGATAGATTGCTGTTGTAGTCCAACCAAGAAATTGCCAGAACGTGAGCTAATAAATGTGTAATAATGCACAGGGAATTTCAGACATGTTGGAGAACTAAAAATATGTTATTGCAATTGCAAAGATGGAACATATAATCTAACAAGACATGTGATTTTTGATTATGAGTGCTTAGCACATACTAAGTCTTAGCACATACTAAGTCTAAGTCATACTGAGAATTCCAGGAAATAAATGCACAAAACATAATTTAAACATTCTTGGATAACTTTTTAGTGTTTAGAAACAGTTCACAAGGTGAGTCACAACTGATAAGAAATTAGAAAATAGGGAAGGTAAGAGGGAAAGGGATCATATAGCAGAAGATGAGAAGATCACTTTGACAATTAAAATCTCAAAAACATGAAGGGGGGGATTGTAAAATAGGAACAAAAAGATCAACGTATTACAATTTTGCCTGGCAACAGAGAGCATATTCAACTCCTGTGCCAATTTATCCTCTTGAAAAGAGCCTGAGTCACCAGATGAAAGCAAATGAGGAAATCTAAGGAGTTCCTTTGGGACATGGACTCAAAATCAGATGACAGATTGGGAAAAAAATGGCTTTGACTCATCCAGCAGATGATTGCAATTAGGCAAGGTTGAGTGTAATATAGCAAATAGGGGCAGGTAGATCATAAGAGTCTTTCCAACATTTATGATCAACCCTATAAGCCTTTTTCCTTGCTTTTCAAAACTGAAGAAAACTAGAGATGGATGAGGACAAATGATCTTTAATGTATAAGGAGCAATGGTATCACTTTCCGTTGGATAGATGAGTCAATCTACTGAGTAATTGTTCAAATTTACTTTCAGCCATTCCTGAAGACTTATGCAGTGGAGAATTTTCACCCAAGCCTTTAGCTGTTGCAGAAATAGAACGTTGTGAGAAGTCCTGAATCATAACACTCTTCTGAGGAAGAATCAGGAATAACAGAGGGAAAATGAAAATGATATAAAATGCTAGAATAATCTGAAGGAGTCACATAAGGTAATGTTGACCAACTGCTTTCAGTTAGCACAGGTCCTAGATAGCTTACAGTGTAATTCAAGATAATAGCAAGAAGACACAAATTACCCATTTTGAAAAGAATGACTGACAGTCTCATCACAAACTGAGAGGCCATCGTGGATATTAAAATCACTTTCAATAGTCATATGATGGAATGCAAAAAATACATGTTCTCTTCTCTTGGAAAAAAGTAGTTTACCTCAGAACAAAGAAGCAGGATATGATATGAGTCCCCTTATTTAAGACCAAGAAGAAGGATCTTCTCTATAGTGTCTCCCTCCCACACCCACCCTTTGGAGATAGAAATGACTTAGCCTGTCAAGTGGTTGGTTTGTTGTTGCTGGGGGTGGGTGGGTGGGTGACAATTTGGTTTTGCATTTCAAATTTTATTTCTGTAGGCTGCTCAGAGTCATCATGAATGAGCTGGGTCACCATATAAAATTTTTTAATTAAAAAATAAATGATACAGTGGACTTTTTTTTTCTTGGAAATTATCTCTTGCCAGAAAAATACAGTATATACAGAGCAGAGCATCCATGGAGGTGGATATACGGCAAAAAAGTAGCAAGATACCATTTACAACAACATGATTGAAATGCCAAGTCTCTATGACATAAGAGCAATCTTCAGTCATGTAATTGTCTCAGTCATCTTGGCTTTTTGTCCTCCCATGCATTCTTCTGATCACATAACCCCTCACCAGAGCCAGAAGATTAATGATGATTTATATTTATATTTAGTATGCATTTATATCAAAGGATAGCTACTGTATGAGATCTATTTCACCCCCACCCTGAGTACTTTATGAGCTAAATAAGGCTAAGAAAATCATCTGCCCAAGTCGATCTACTGATGGTGAGTTAGAACTTGAGTCAATGACATTTTTCATTTCAAACGTTTTCCCATCTTTTTTATAACTTGTTCCCTTTTGGGTGGGAGAAACAGATAAGCTTTTCTCTTATTAAACTCCAATTCCCAGTTCAACAATAACATGAGATGAGAGTTATAGTTCAGTAGCAACTGAGAGCCAAAGGCACTTGAAATTGTTGCCTGTCCAACATGTGTTTCCACTCCATTAAAAAAACAAACCTTCTAAATCAGTGTTTCTCAATCTCAGCAACTTTAAGATGTCTGGACTTCAACTCCCAGAATTCTCCAGGCAGCCTGCTCTGCTCTGCTCTAAACAACCCCTTTTCCTAATATTGAGTGAAGGCCTGGCTGAATGACTCCCAGTTATTCAGAGATAAATTCTTAGTAAAAGATTGTCAGCAAAGCAGATTTGTCACCATATTGTAAATTAGAAGTGCCACTCATGACATTCCTTTTTTTAAAAATCCTTTCTCTATTTGTTAGATTCCTATCTTATTCTTATTCCAAACACCCAAAATGAGAATCTTCATTTTATATCTACAAGAACTATATCAAGAGTTTTTGCAGATATAAAATGAAGATTCCCACCTTGAGAAAAGCTTAGCTAAGAGAATGTCCTAATCTAGTGGCTTTCCATGACGAACAATAAATTAATCATGGGTGTCCTTAATTTTAGGCTAAGTCCTTTACCACTACACCCCTTTGTCTGTCAGGGACAATTGTCTATGCTTATTGTAGATAAGGATTGCTACAGATCCATTGTTTCTTCCATAATTCCAGTGGCAACTGAAATTACTGTTTATGCAAAAAATTCTATCTACATTAAAATTTGTGTTGAAGACTGCTCTATGCAAGAGAAGATGTGCTGCTGTTAGAAGACCATATTGTTGATGAATTAAAGTTCCAGCACATCCAGAGAGCATCTGGTTGGGGAAGGAGGAGAATAACCCAGCTAAGAATGAATGCCTGGAAAAATAGGTTCTAGTGATCCAGATCCATCTTGAAATTTGCTCATGCTGGTACTAATGGGAATGAAAATGCAATACAATACTCCTGAAACAACAGATTCATAACTTGGAGATCTTGCCAGGAGAGGAATTGAATACATTTGAGATATGACGGTGATGTGCTTTGGTTATGTGAAATGGTTTTATCTTTCTGTGGTTTTATTATGTGATATAGGTTGGGTGGTTATATACTCTAAATCTTTTATTATTATTTTTTAAAATAGTTTTTATTAAACATTTTCCAACTTTAAAAAACACATATACAAAAGAAAAACAAACAAACAAATACAAATACAAACAAATACAAATACAAACAAATAAAAAACAAGCAATACAACAACGTGATATAATTTTACAGTTCTAAATCTAAATCTTTTAATTAATTATTTCTCCTTGGCTCAAAGCTACTTCTAGATAGGCAGATCGGGACCACACGATATGGGAAATTTTTATTTAGCTTGAGCCAGATGCAGTTCTTCCTGGAAACATCATCAGAGGTGGTATTCAGCTGGTTCAAACCGGTTCTCCTGAACCGGTAGCGGAAATCACGAGTGGGCCCATCCCCCCACCCTAGCTCTATGCATTCTTATTTTTTTAAAAAAATTAAAAATTTAATTTATATGCTGCCCTTCTCCGGGCAGTTTACAATGCATTAAGCAATAGCCTTCATACTTTTGTATATACCTGGTTAGTAGAGCTTTCGCCGCCCCCCCCCCAGCGGTGTTCTTTTTTATACAAAGTCAGCTTATTGCCCTTGCAATCTGGGTCCTCATTTTACCTACCTTGAAAGGATGGAAGGCTGAGTCAACCTTGAGCCTGGTGAGATTTGAACTTGCAGTAATTGCAGGCAGAGGGTGTCACTTTAGCACTACTTAAGCTGCTGCGCCACCCAGGCTCACCCAGGCTCACATTTAACCACATATTTGAGACCAGGCACATGCATGGAAGGCATGTGCACCAGCAAAGCACATGCAGGGAAGGACAGGTGCATGCATGGACAGGCGCGCTCATATTTGCGAACTGGTAGGGAAAGTAAATGAATACCACCCGTGGACATCATCTACAACTTCCCTACTGCAGTATGCTCTACAGGAGCCTGCCTTAAAAGGCTTGTGTGCTGGTTGGGGCAAACTGACAGTACTGTGTAATATCATTTTGTGAGTCTTGCAGTGATTACCAGCAAACTTCCAAGGACTGATCAGAAGCCTAGGAAGACATTTCATTGCTTCAAGCCCTGGTATGTGGATGATTGTCTAGTCTAGGTGGAACCAATACATCTGTTACTTTCAATCACAAGGGGATGTGTCAGAGTGCCCCCCCCCCCAAAAAAAGAAGAAGAAGAGCCAGAATTCACTCCTTCTCTGAATATGCCCCTTGAGATCCGAATGATCCTTAGCAATCTTCTGGAGGATCCTGAAGATATAACTCTTTTGCAGAGCTTTTAAGGAGTCCCAATACGATGCCTGGTTTTGTTCAGTGGGGATGTTTCCTATATAATGTTTTATGCTTTTGTAGAATTATGGTTTTGTGGAATTCTGTAAACTGCTGGGAGTTAGAAGCAAGGCCAATAAATAAATAATGAACCAACACATTTCCCCCAAAGGATAGAAATGAAAAATCAAAATTTCCTGGAATAAGGTTGTCATTTGTGGTTTAAAGAGGAGAGGATCCAGCACTTGAATTCCCTCTTGTAGAGAGGTGTTGAGAAGGCCCATTTACTCAGTTAAAAATAAGAGCAGGGAGATAGCATGCCTAAGGCGCAAAAGTCATCTGATCAATTATACTTTTGCTGGAGATGTTGTATTGACTCTGGTTTCTATAGTATTAGAGAAGGAAGTTTCTCAATTTCAAAAGCAGCTGATTTGAAGTGATACATGTGTGTGTTTCTTTGTGCAAATGTGCACGTACACCTCATCATTCAGTAGTTGCATCATCAGCATCAACTTTATTTATTCAGCAAATTTCTTTCCCCATTCTGCTTAAGATATCCCTAAAAATAACAGCTTCTGCCTGCTATTCAAGCCATGTTTCTCTGGAATTTTAGTTCATGTCATAGCGATTTATGATCTGGAAGGGGGGAAAAGCATCAGCATTTGTTGATTATTATTATAGCCAGAGGGAATTAATATTGCCTCTTTTTGTCCTAGGACATAATCTGTCAGATATAAATGAGCAGGTTTTAATTTAGCAGCCTATTGATTTGTAATGAGTTACAACTATGTGATCAGAAGGGTAATCTGTTTGTAGTCACTTATCCTATAAATGTAGCTCAATTTGTGCTCTGGATGGTTATTGCTATTGAAGGAATGAACAGGCCTGAGTTTAATTAGAATTTGATTGTTGTTTCTTTCTGATCCTGTCTTGCCTCCTTCTATTGGGAAAAACTGAACACAAGGAGCATAATACAGGCAAATCTGTGAGCTTTAAATAAATGTAATGTGTTTGGCTGATGTCTTCATGTGTGATGTAATGATTTTGATGTTTGACCTAGGCTCAACTTCAGTTTCAGCAGTGAAAGTTCAGTGACTGATTCTAGACAATCATTCTATCCCAATCTAGTTTACCTTATAACAGTGACGGCGAACCTTTTATACACTGAGTGCCCAAACCATGCCCAAACTTAAAGATGCACAAACATGGGCATGAGTGCACATCATGAATGTGAACATGTGCAAACATGTGCAAATGTGTGCATGCAAGGACATGCATGCATGTGCAGCAGAGACCAAAGACCAGCTGGCCAGTGGGAAGTGGGGCATCTCAACACCGGCAGCGCGGAAAGCGGTAAGATCTTTTTCTTTTGTGAGCTTCTGTTTCGTCGTTTGCAGGGGAACAGAAGCTCACAAAAAAAATGCCACAGAGCTCTGACCTGGGGCAACAGTGTATGTGCCAGCAGAGAGGGCTCTGTGGGCCACCTCTGGCACCCGTGCCATAGGTTTGCCATCATGGCCTTATAAGATTGATACCCTGAGAAGTATATTCTCTATTTGGAGGCTAATACAAGTAGTCCTAATAATTGCAGTTATGATTGTGATTGAGCCTCGCAATTATGGTGTCATGGTCATGATGGGCATAAAGATGGGCACCACAAGATGGGCCCAGTTTTTGTAGGGGTCATTAATGAATGCAGTAGTTGTAAACTAAACACTTGTAAAATGGTCATTAAACTAATCCACAGTTCACTGTGAGGCAGTTTTGCTGGAAATTGGAAGTAAATTATATCTATCTATCTATCTATCTATCTATCTATCTATCTATCTATCTATCTATCTATCTATCTATCTATCTATCTATCTATCTATCTTTTCTGAGGTTTTCGCGGGTGTTTGTACATCTTTGGTTAGTCGGGTTTTCACCCGTGTAAAATTGGAAGTGTCTTGGCGATGTTTCGTCGAAGTCTCATTCATCATCTTCAGGCTGGTGTTTTCAGCTTCATGCTTCTAAGAGCAATGTGTGATCGCAGCTGTTTCTTCCTTTAACTTTAACTTTATTTGAATTTATATACCGCCCTTCTCCTTGCGGACTCAGGGCGGTGTACAGCCAATTAAAAAACAAACCATACAAAAGTTAAAATTCCATAAAATAATAATATAAGTGGCCATAAAATTAAAACTAGCTTCATATTAAAATACAACTCTAAAATGATAAAATGCTATAGGAATCAGGCTAGGCCTGATTTAACTGCTAGTGGGGGTGTGTACTGATTGGGTGGGAGCTTTGCTGTGTTCTGATTGGGTGGAGGTGTGTTCTGATTGGTTGGGGGCTTGGCTGTACTCTGATTGGCTGGGGGTGTGTTCTGTTTGGGTGGGGGCTTGGTTGTACTCAGGTTAGTCTGAGTTGCAGGGGGATTTGAGCTGGTGAGCTGCATTACTGTTGTTTGGCTTCACATTCATGGTCATGCCACATCTTCATGGTGGGTGTCAGTCTGCTTCATGTATGGATTGGAGGGGTTTAAAGTGGATAATGATGCAGCTGCGGTCTGGCTTCTGGTCCATGGTCATGGCGCATCATCGGTGTGGGTTTGAGTCTGCTTTCCGCGTGGATGTGTAATGGTGATATCCTGTGTGGCCCTCGTGAGCGTGGGTCTAGTGTCATTCCTCGTGTTAGGGACTCATTTGTCAATAAGGGTGGGTTTCCAAATGGCTGGTAGGCAGGAGATATCATCTTGTTTATTCATGCTGTGTGGCGTTTTTCTATCTCGATGGCTTCTCTGATTATTCTGTTGTTAAAGTGTTCAGTTTTGGCGATAGTTCTGGTCTTTTTAAAGTCAATTTCATCTCCTGTGGCTTTAAGGTGTTGGACGAGGGAAGAAGTTGGTTCCCCTTTTCTGACTGAGTTCTTGTGTTCTTCAATGCGTGCACTTATTCTTTAGTTGGTTTGTCTGATGTATGTGGTGGGGCAGGCGGTACATGGGATTTCATATACTCCTTGATTTTCTAACTCAGTTTTGTCTTTGGGGTTTCTTAGGATGGTGGATATTTTTCAGTTTGTGCAGAATGCTGTCTTGATGTTGTGTTTGTGGAGGATCTTGCTGATTCTGTCTGTGGTGCCTTTTATGTATGGGAGGAGGGCTTTCTTGTTTTCTTGTTCTCTGTCTTGGATTTTAGTGGGGGTTTCTTTTTGGATTAGGTTGGTAACATACTCACTAACGTACTAACATCCAATGGATTCCAAAGAAATAAGATTAATATGTGTGTGTGTGTGTGTGTGTGTGATTGTGTGTACAGGTAATATCTCAGGTTTCTTCCCGTAATTGTAAACATATCTTTAGAAGGATAGTAGCGACGCTTCGATGAAATCACATTCATCATCTTCTGGCTGATATTCTCGGTTTGGTGCTTATGGGCAAACTGTGTGATCTTAACTGATTTTTTTCTATGAAAAGAGTCAAAGGTGTGTTCTGATTGGTTGACAGTGTTGTTTTATTCTGATTGGCTGATGATGTAGTACTGCAAAAAACCATAAATGCAGATGTCAAGATTAAACTTCTTTGCTTCTTTCAAACCTTAATGTTTTTCAACTAGCCAAAGAACTGGGGGGAGGGAAGGGTGAAATAGAATGCTGAGAAGGACTCTGAAAGCCTGGCAACCATCAAGGTCACCACTGTAGATGCTTGAGAAAGAGATGGACTGTTCCCATAACAAAAAGACCTCTCATAATTGAACGATGTGATCATCCAGATATTAGGAGAAAGAGAAACTATTGTTTAACTAAGCAAGCATTTGTGAGAAAACCAGAACTGGTTTTGATTCTTCATTACCAGAATGGTGTATCCAATAAAGTTTTACTTTGGGGAATTTAAAGTTCTTGAGAGTGTTTCCTTATTTTGGGTTCACTGGTCGGATAATAAACAGCAGCCCAGTTCCCGAGTGCCCCAAAAGCTGTCATATGACAATGGGGTGGGTCTGGACATTGGAACTTTGAAACTGAAAATGAATTATAAATTGAGATCTATCTGTATGAGTTCATTATAGCCTTAGATCTCAAGCCTAATTGCAGATTTTTAGAGTTTGCATTTCATTGTGGAGCCATAGTTTTGATGTCCCTAAAAAAGGGCAGCCTTAAAAATTCATCTTTGATAGTTTCCTGATATTGTTGTATTGCTCCCTAGATGACATATGCAAGTGGTAGAGTTCTGAGGAGCAATTATGTATCTTCTCAAGACAATTGCCCATTTTCCTTAGTATGCAATCTTTCGCTCTTGAATGCTAGTTTGCAAAAAAAATATTTTTGGAGAGCATTTCAGTCTTTAAGAAAGAGTAGTATGGTTGTCTAGAGGTGAAGACACTCACTTCCCATTTGGAAGGTTGAAGGTTCAATCCTGGGTGAGTGGCAGACGTTTCGCTATCAGGGAGTAAAGAAAAAATGTCTGCTGCAAACTTCTATTAGGCATCAGGAAAGGCCAGTAAATGCTCAGTCCATCCAGTTGTGCTGACTCTACTTTGAATAGGGACTACAGGGCCATAACAAGGAAGTTTTTATTCCAGTCTTCAAAATACTTGTTTCCTCTTGGCAAGGAAACAAAAGGGAGATGTTCATGAAATGGTCAAGACTCAAGCTCAGCTCAAAATTGCTGCCATTTTTTAAAGTCACACAAAGGTGAACAAACATTTGCATTTCTTTGTCCTGATTTTTTTTCATTAAACTAGTTCAATTATGTTGGTACAGTGCTTCTGCAGTTCTTCATTACAGCTCTTTAAAATCATGCCCTCTTTTTAATTTAAGATTTGATTGGAAGAAGGTTTCTGTGAAACATTTGTTTCCTCATTGCTATCCACTGACTCTATTAAGGACATTGTCTTATTATTACATTTGACCAATCTAGCAAGGCTTCCATATTCATAATGCATCATTCATGAATGTTAGGACCAAATACGAATCCTGATTTCTTTTTCTCTTTCCATTTCTTGAATACAAGTAAATTCTCTTGCATGATTAGAAATTCTCCCTAACTGGAAATTCTGTTAACAGAGAAGCAGGGGGAAAAAAAAACATAATCCAGGCAATAACTGCTCCAGGAAAATCAGAAAATCCAGGCAATTCAAATGAGTATAAAAATTTATTGTGATCTTAAATTCTTTACAAGAATCTGAACTACTAACAATCAAAGCAAATTGGTGGTAGATAAGAATCAATGGAATTCAAGATGGGCTGGACTTAGATCTCTTGTGGGCACAAAGGGATTACACATTTGACCCTGCCCCTGGGCTCATTTCCTACAATAATATACTTTTATACAACAAAATATCTTATGCCACCTGACTTGAAATTCTGGGCTTAGAAAACTTAGAACTGAGCTGCCTTCGGTATGACCTAAGCCTAGCTCATAAAATTATCTGCTACAATGTCCTTACTGTCAATGACTACTTCAGCTTCAACCACAACAATATACAAGCACACAATAGATACAAACTTAAGGTAAACCGCACCAAATTCAATTGCAGAAAATTTGACTTTAGCAACAGAGTGGTCAATGCCTGGAATGCACTACCAAACCCCCCAAAATTTTAACCTAAGACTGTCTACTATTGACCTTACCTCATTCCTAAGAGGTCTGTAAGGGGCATGCATAAGAGCACCAGTGTGCTTACCATCCATGTCCTAATGTTTCTTCTATTTGTATCTATTTTATGTATCCAATCCATGCTTATACTTATTACCAAATACATTCTTGACAAAAATAAATAAATAAATAAAAATTTGCATATTTGTTAGATATGGACAATCCCAGCAACTTCCTGCTTTAATCAAAGTGACCAAAACAACATTATACCAATGCACCATTGCTTTGGGGTATATACATCATGTCAGAATGGACCTAGAAAAGGAGCAGGGTGTATGCCACAGACTTCTGGTCTGCAGAAGTATGACACATAAGGAAAAGGAACAGAAAAAAATGCAGGTGTAGGCATCAGTGTCTAACAAGTTGATCTTAACACAATGAATTGGGATGAATACAATGCAGGGAATAAAATGGAATGATTGCTACTTAGGTAGCTATCATGAGGAATCTTGCATCTCATTTTGAGTGGTTGATCTTAAAGCAGAGTTTCCTGGTTCAGGTTTAACAGTAACTTTAGCATATCTCAAGCAGTATAATCATGCCAAAGCAGTATAGTTGATAGATAGAATCACTGGGGCAAGTAAAGGGTAATCATCCTCCCCCCACCCATCTATATAACATACTTTGAAGTGTGTGCCATTATACAGATTTTGCTGAAGCTCAGCAGTCAGCATCCCTTGCTATTAGATATGTGGGTTTGAGGCTCCTACAAGTAATGAATCAGTAACACCTGGAGGGCCACTCTTTGTCCCCCTTGGCTCAGATCTAGTTTATGTGTTGGTTTACATTTCAGATTGCGCATAGCGCTGCTTTATCTGAAGAACAAGGCTTGCCAGAGGCAGAAACAACAAAGACACGAAAAATAAGCACTGGTTGATAAACAAAAAGTTAAAAAAAGTATATATATATATCAATTTTTAGCCAGGTTCTACCTACGTAACTAAGATTTTATGCAGCCCTAGTGAAATCACAATCCACTACCTTCTAGACTTTTTTTCTTTTGGCAGCCAGCAGACCCTTTGCTGCCCATTGGGAGACTAAGATAGATCTATTTTGGGCTTATAAGCCCTCATCAGTTAGCCACACCCTCATCCCATGTATCCTCCCTGTAAAGGTACAGTATTTATTTTCTTTCCTTTTCATAGGCTTTATGTGTATTTCTCATAAGAAGGGCCTGGTGGCTCAGCAGACTAAAAGCATTGTGATTAACACCAGCTGTCTGCAATTACTGTAAGTTCGAATCTCACCAGGCTCAAGGTTGACTCAGCCTTCCATCCTTTCTAAGGTAGGTAAAATGAGGAGCCAGTTTGTGGGGGCAATAAGCTAACTTTGTATAAATACACAAAAGTATGAAGGCTATTGCTTAATGCATTGTAAGCCGCCTTGAGTTCCCTGAGAAGGGCGGCATATAAATAAATTTTTTTTAAAAAAGCTTCTGCTTGTGCACGTGATCCTGTTATGAACTGGTAGTAAATGTAAGGAGAACCCATCCCTGAACTAGGGTATACAAAACTTTTGCCAGACCAATTCTTAAATACAACTCATCTGTCTGGAATGAATATGTATTAATGTCTGATATGCAGGCACTGCATATGGGACATTAATACAATCAAATGAGTCCAAAGATATTTCACGAGAAGAGTCCTCCACTCCTCTGCTCGCAACAAAATACCTTATGCCACCAGACTTGAAATTTTGGGCTTAGACAACTTAGAACTTCGCCATCTTTGGTCTGACCTAAGCGTAGTACATAAAATCATCTGCTACAATGTCCTACCAGCCAATGAATACTTCAGCTTCAACCAAAACAATACAAGAGCACACAATAGATGCAAACTCATGGTAAACTGGTCCAAACTAGACTGTAGAAAATACGATTTCAGCAACAGAGTTGTCAATGCCTGGAATGCATTACCTGACTCTGTGGTTTCTTCCCCAAATCCCCAAAACTTTAACCTTAGACTGTCTACTGTAGACCTTATCCCATTCCTAAGAGGTCTGTAAGGGGCGTGCTTAAGCGCACCAGGGTACATACCATCCTTGTCCTAATGTTTCCTTTTATTCGTATCCATTTCATGTATTCATAATTATGTTTACACTTGTATTATATGCATGACAAAATACAAGAATAAAGTAAATAAAGTTAGGGGGGATGCAAACAACAGGACTGGCCTTTTGGTACAATCCTTGTCTCTTCTTTTTGTTGGCCCACACCTGAGCTGGTAGAGAATCTCAGGCTTTAGCAGCAGATATGCAGCTAGTCCTCAGTTTAACAATCATTTGTTTAGTGGCTGAAGTTACAACAAATTGCTGTCAGCAGTGGGTTGAAGTGATAAAGGATAATGTCTTCCATAAAGAATAATTGGGGATTGGGATATCTTCATGCTGAGGTGGAAAGGCTACGTGAATGGGTTATTAACCACCATTAAGGAGAATCTGGGAATGGTTGGTGATGATCTGAATTAACTAATAAATATTTTGTAGAGTCAAAGAAGAACATTTTAAGAGTTTAGAAAGAGACAATCAATCTAGAACTAAGTAGGAATTTTCTGACAGTTATTACAATTAATCAGTGGAATGACTTGCTTCCAGAAGTGGTAGGTTCTCCAATCCTGGGATTTTTTAAGAATGGGCAACCATTTGAGGCAATATAGATTTCCTGCTTGAGCAGGGGGTTGGAATAGAAGACCCCCCCCCAAGGCCCCTTCCAACTTTGTCATTCTATTACTCCATCAAAACAAAACAAGGGCTCCCGTTACACAATCACAATTACATAGTCACAACTGTGATCTTGACATTTCATCCCCTCTTCCCCTTGTTTTCTAGGCCAGCAAGATAATAATTCAATTTTGAATTGAACTATTAATAATGAAGAGATTCTTCTCTGCGCAGTTATCTTTCTTTTGTGCCCTTGAATTGGATCTTTCCAGGACAATGGTGATGAGTGTTATTATCACTTGACTGCCGCGGATTCATCATTTGATCTGTTGACAAAGGGTTTAGTTGGCTTGGTCACTCAGAAGGTGTAGTTGAACTGCAGGCATTTGCTCCAGCTCCTATTTGTATCTAAACCCTGTAACAATACATTCCCTTAATTACCTGAAGCTTCACTTGCTATTCTGATGGAGAATATGAATAAACCAATCGTAAATGGCATCATATGTGTTTTGCAGTGGAAGAACAGATGATTAATTATGGAGCAGAAAAAAAATATTCACTTATAAAATACATTCAAAAAGTGCTAGGAAGTACATGTTAGGTGGTGGTTCTTTTACATTTCTCTTTCCAGAGGAAATTAGAGGCAACCGTATCAGATGATAATGAACTAAAATGATATTGAAGCAGGAAATATTTAATATCACCTTCTCTTTACACATACATTTACAATCCTGTTTTGAAGGTTTGTTACATGACATTCTCCTTGGTTATGATTTTGCTGGAGCTTACATATCGCTTTTTAAAAAATGATTTTCCTCCAACTTATCAGTTAAAGCTTTCTGTGTAGGATGACCTATCCTAAAAAGTATTTGTAAAAGAACAGGTGCACTAGAAAGTTAAGAAGTAGCAATCACCTCAGTCCCTTGGGGGGGAGAAAGATTTGCTTAATGACCACATTATTCATTTAACAACCACAGTGGTTCACTCAACAACCATGGCAAAAAAAGGTTATAAAATCAGACATAACTCACTTAACAACTGCCTTGGTTAATAATGGAAATTCTGGTTCAGGTTATTGCCATAGGTCGAGAACTACCTATAATGTGAAGGTCTGGCATTCTCACACATGATTGTGTAATTAAAGTGGGTATTATCTATTACAGACTAGCTGCAATGCTAGTTTGGAAAGGATTTTCACTCACCTCAAAAAGGAGGAGGGTGTTAACCACCACAACAGCTGAAATTAGTGAATTGTCAATGACTAACATATACATACAAAAATCCATTTTGGGTGATAAAATTCTGATTGAAATAAAAGCATGGCTTGAAAAACTCAACTTTCATCAACTTGGTAAAATTCAGTCAACTTCATCCCATTGTAAAATTGTAAGCTGCCTGACAACCCATCTTGCTGGGGTGAGGCTGAGTGAGGTGGGAACAGATTGTGTCTATTTTTGTTTATCCCATTAGGGAAGAGCAGATCTTGGAATCAGTTTAGATCAGTGTTTATTTTTCAGACATAGTGACATGCTGGCTAGGAAATACAGGGAATTGAAGTCCATAATCTTAAAGTCGTCAAGTTTCAAAAACTCTGGTTTAGAGGAAACTAGTCCAGTGCAATTGAAAGACAACACAATACTTTTTGCAAACTGAAGCTCCGAAGCATCAATTTTGCTTGGTTGTGAATCTCCAAAGGCCAGGAAAAATGAGTCTTTTTTGGGGGGAGGGGAAGCCTTGAGAGTAACATGTTATAAAGAATTAAAATGAATCTTTAGCAAGGCTTGTAGGTTTACTTTTCTCCACAGAACAAACCAGCCACCTCACACAAAGTAACTGGCCAGAATTCTACTCTGCTATATACTGTAAACCATTCCTCTGTAGAATTTTATTTCCTGTTTATGGATAAATATGTACAGTATTCATTTCTTTGACTTGACTTCATGGAGGACATTCAAGGATTTCTTTCAATAATTTAATGAACCCATTCAACCTAGAAACTGTTGGAAATATTCAAATATTAACGAAGGAGCCAAATACTTTTCAGGATTTCCAGAAGGTTAATTCTAAAAAGAAAAGTCTTCCATACCTGTCTAAAAACACCTGATAAGATAGAAAAGGAAATCCAGGTATAGGCACTAGGAATAAGGAAGGAATAAAACTGGGGTAACTGCCCAAAAGTTTAGAAAGAAGGATGATCAAGTTAAGACAGAAACTCAAAACACAGGGAGGAAACTATGCCCCTTTCAGATCTTTCTGAAATATAGCTCGCATCAACTCCTTCACTATTGCCGAGGCTGCTGGAAGTTTTCATTTGGAATAGTGTTTCCCAACCTTAGCCAATTTAAAATGTGTGACTTTCAAGTCCCAGAATATCCCAGTAAGCAGTATTTTGGGAGTTGCAATGCACACACCTTAAAATGGCTAAGGTTGGAAAACACTGATTGAAAGCATTTGAATGTTCATCTTTTCAAAGCAAGAAAGTGGGAGGTAAGATTTGCAAATCAATGGCTAAGTTGAACTTTCTCCTAAAGCTTGGCTTGTTTTAACATTCCATAATGGGCTTTCCAATGTGTTGAATTTCCTAGTTAGAGTGCACAAAACATGATTGTTTACTTATGATACAAAAATGCAACTGATAAGTCTACAGATATCAAGTATTCTTATTTGATGTGGTTAGTTCAAAATGCTCTACTACCCTCTTATTTTAGCATTTCTCTTTTTCAGTTTGAGAACTAAAGTTAGATTGTTTCTTCACACAATATGTATTTTTTAAATGAAATGTGCTGTAATGAGACATATTAAACCTCAATGGTTAAATGGTTTTAGGAGAAAATTGGGAAAATCCCACCACCCATCTCTTTCCACTTATGAGTGTATGACTGTAATTTTGTTGCTTGTATCCTTACGGTTTATATTGAAATTGTTTCCTGATTGCTTATTTGTATCCTATGACTATCATTAAGTGTTGTACCTTATGATTCTTGATGAATGTATCTTTTCTTTTATGTACATTGAGAGCATATGCACAATGACAAATTCCTTGTGTGTCCAATCACACTTGGCCTTTAAAAAATTTCTATTCTATTCTAAATCCATGGAAGAATTAGCTATTGGTGCTGTTAGCATGACTAATAAATATAATGTTTGATCTCTGTGATAGTCTTCTTCTGCAGCTAGTGAAAGCATTTACTTCTAAGCTCTGCTGGTGAGCTGCCTTGATTTTTCACTCACAAAAAGGTGGTTATTGGGTGACAGAAACTTAGCAAAAGGCAGCGCTTACATTTTTCTGCAGAAACACTAATGCTAATGTTAACTGAAACCCAGTTGTATAAGTTGTATAAAACCACTTCGTTCAAAAAAATGGTTGTAAACTGTGGATGACAATATTAGCTGGTGGCCTTTACAGCAAACCCAATTCATCACATAAACTGGGATCTCGCAACATTCACACTTAAACACAAATTTTAACTAGATTGATGATAGTAAGGAGGGATTCAGTAAGAAAAATATATTTGTGGCTGCATGCAAGGGAGAAAAGTTATGGTACTCACTTTCTAACTTTACTTGGAAATTAGATTATTTTTTTGAAGAATCCCAGGTAGTGGAACAAAACATGGCGGATTTCAAAAGATCCATAGTGTTTCTGTTTCTGAAAAATAGAAAACAAGGACTGCCATATAGGGGAAGGAGAAGAAAAAACAGGGAACAACTGTTGCCATCAAAAAGAACAACTATTTGTTTGTTTGTTTGTTTATTTATTTATTTATTAGTTCGATTTATATGCTGCTCTTCTCCGGAGACTCAGGGCGGCTTACAATGCATTAAGCAATAGCCTTCATACTTTTGTATATACCTGCTTAATAGGGCTTTCGGCCCCCCCAAGTGGTGTTCTTTTTTCTTTTATACAAAGTCAGTTTATTGCCCCCACAATCCGGGTCCTCATTGTACCTACCTCCAAAGGATGGAAGGCTGAGTCAATGTTGTAGTTTATACTAAATCTCTGTGCATATGGGAAATCCTGCCTGGAATTTCCCTTTTTTTCATACATACTTTTGTTCAGAATTACAATCACCAGCTATCATTTCTTACAGGTTACTGCTGTCCCTCAAATCTTCAGAAGGCACCTTTAAGTAATTAAATGAATAAACAAAACATTCAAACATTTAGAAGCAGATGTTAGATGGAAATCACCAAGGCTGAATGATTATGTTCCTGAAATACAGCACTATCTGTCATGTGGGAATTATAGTTCAGCAAATATTGGGATACCAAAGGATGCCCATCTGCATATAAGTTGAAAGAAATGAGACACATAATTTGTTAATTATGTGTCACTGCTTTGTAATTTTTTAAGTTTGAAAGAAGGGCTGAAAGTGTATGTTATTGCATGTTTTTTTCTGCCTTTTCCTAATAGAACTGTTTATGCATCAGCTAATGCACTTGCTATACTTTTAAAACAAAGTAAATTGATTTTTTTTCAAAAAAATATATATCCTGTTTTCACTTCCTTCCTTTTGCCCTGAGTTCTTGATGATAAAGATAAGCAAGTTGCAATATCAGGTGTTAAAAAGGTGCTTACCATGGCAAAACACAAAGTATAGCCTCAATTTCCTCTCTGTAAAATGGGTATGACAATTTCTTGTTTCTGAAATTGGTACAAAAATGTCCTTAATCCTAAACTTCCACTTCCTCTTCAGAATAATTTCTTTCTGAATTAATAGAAGTAGATTAATCCTATTCCACAATGATTTTCAGCGGGCCTGGAAACTATTAAATTCTATATTTAGAGCAAACATATTTCTCATGTATCTCAAAGCATCCATATCATTGTTAAAGTATATTAACATCCATTTTATTTTACCAGACTGGATTATATTACATTTGTTCCATTTAAGAAGTTTCAAAGAGGCTGACTTAGATACACAAACCTTTGGATTTATACACTTTTTGACTGAAATAATAATAATAAAAACATTTCGATAGTTTATGTACCATTAGTTTTTTTTAAAAAAATTGATTTATATGCCGCCCTTCTCCGGAGACTCAGGGCGGCTTACAATGAGTTAAGCAATAGCCTTCATACTTTTGTATATTTTATACAAAATTAGCTTATTGCCCCCACAACTGGGTCCTCAATTTACCTACCTTAGAAAGGATGGAAGGCTGAGTCAACCTTATGCCTGGTGAGATTCGAACTTACAGTAATTGCAGACAACTGGAGTTAATTACAATGCATTAGTTTGCTGAGCTATCCAAGCTCCTTGTTTATCTAAAGTGTTTAAATAAAGTGTTTAAATAAAAACAGGATAGATTAAGATAAGAATATATTTCTATGCTACTTGTATATTTGTCTTTTTTATCCATTGAAACAATTTCTCACCTGCTAAATTGTCTAACTTGTTGGAGTTCTTCTCCAACATAGTCTACCAATAGGGGGAAAATAGGGTTAGGAAAAAATATCACAACTGAGCTTGATTGTATAAGAACACCATACTCTTATATTAAAGAACATCTCATAATTTGTTTTAACTCCTCTTCCCAAGGAAATGGGCCCAGTTCTTTTCTCAAATCTCTGTACAAATTTATTAAAATGTGGGTTACTTCTTACAGGTAGTCTGTGACATACAATCATTGATTTAGCAACTTTTCACAATTACAATGGCCCTAAAAATGATTTACTACTTTGCACTTATGACTGTCATAGTATCTTCATGATTATATGATCAAAATTCAGGTCTTGGCAACTGGCATGTTTTTCTCTTTTGTTTTTGTATTGGGCTTTTATTCTTGTAAGCTGCCCAGAGTCAGTTTTGGCAGCCATTCAAATTTTCTTATATAAATATAAAGCAACAAACAAACAAACAAACTTATGACTACCGATATGTTCTTGGATCATGTGTTTGTCATTTCCACCTTCCCAGCTAGCTTACAAAAAGCAAAGTGAATAGGGATAACCAGATTCACTTAATGATTGTGTGACACAGTTAACAATCATGGCACATTTTTCAAAATCATACACAACTCATTTGACAATTGCCTTGTTTAGTAACAGAAATTAGACATAAGTCAAGGATTACCTGTACAGTGATTTCAAATAGATTAGGGGGAACTGTCAGGTTAAATGTCTAATTCACCTGCACCGTTCTGCCCACAGTCCTGCAACGTTTAACATATCACACATCCCTCCATCCACATAATTCCACCTTACCTCTGACTCCTCTTCCTGGGTATAAGAATCTCCATCACGAGGTCATCTAGCAGTTCCAGATGTGTACTTGCAAGGGAAAGAACAAAGGCCAGTGACCATTAACTGAGTAGGGCTAGGATTAATTCAGGCCTGCAATAAAAGGAATTAAGATAAATATATACACTTGTCTTGTGAATTATTGGGTCAGATCCATCCCTATAACAGTAACAGAATCAAATCCCTCATTTTTTGAAATTCATTTTTAACACATCTTCAAGGTCTAATATTCAGCAAAAGGTGGGAGCCTTCACTGTTCTCTTATTCTTGATCCTAGTCATTGGTGGTATTCAACAGGTTCTGACCAGTTCTGGAGAACCAGTAGCAGAAATTTTGAGTAGTCCAGAGAACAGTTAAATACCATCTCTGACTGGCCCTGCTCCCATCTATTCTCTGCCTCCCGAGTCTCAGCTGATCAGAAGGAAATGAGGATTTTGCAGTAATCTTCCCCTGGAGTGGGGAGGGAATGGAGATTTTACAGTATCCTTCCCCTGGCCTGCCCACCAAGCCACACCCACAGAACCGGTAGTAAAAAAAAATTGAATCCCACCACTGATCCTTATTCAGATCCCTGGAAGACTCAATGTCTTACACACCTCCTTTGTGGGAGGCACCCATTTATTTCTCTTCTGGTCCCCCCCCCCATTTTGTAAGCAGCTATCAAGATATAAGACTATTTTTCTTCATGAATCATAAATTCTATGCTTAGTCAGGAGCCTTGGGTAAAATACTTGACTGTAAACCGTTTGAATGCACAAGTAAACAAAGTCTATCATATCATTCCATTTCACATGCTTATT
Source organism: Coluber constrictor foxii (assembly GCA_038048745.1). Lineage (NCBI taxonomy): Eukaryota > Metazoa > Chordata > Lepidosauria > Squamata > Colubridae > Coluber > Coluber constrictor. Next base: position 156,476,503 of record CM075961.1, on the reverse strand, counting down.
GACAATTTCTAAAAGTTCTAAGATTAGTGATATTACTACTTTTCTTGCAGAAAAATGGATTGATTCTTCTTGAGGAAAACATGTTCTTCTATTTCTTAATAATTTAATTGTTGCTAATACATTGGGCACTTTCCAACATTCTGGCGTGACACTTAATGACTAATACATACTTTTATTAAAAGAGGCACAAGTGATCAGGCTCGAATTATCCTACTTTGGAGATATTATGTGGAGAGCAACTATTTGGAAAAGACTGAAGCTTGGGAAAAAAGCGGATTAAGTGGTTTGAAAAACAATGCATTCACCACTTTTTTGTGTTTTGTCTATTTTATTTTCTAGGGCGTGTTTTTTTCCTTCAGGATGGGGGGGGGGGATACCTGTCAACTTTGGAAGCCATATTAACATCAGAAGCTTCCATGCTGCCCCCTTCTTGTCCTTGGGAAATTAGGAGGGGGGATTTAGTAGAGGGAACGTTGTTAGACATAATAGCATTCTTCTTTTCTGTCAAGCTCATGGTATTCCTGCATCTGGAGGAGGAGTGGTTGAAGTGGTGTTTCAATTTGGGATGGATGGTGTTTGGACCATGTGATGGACTGATAGGTGCAGGGGCTGGATTTGGTTTTTTGATTTACTGAGGGAAAACCTGGAACTGTCATATTTAGGTTTTTCCAGATGTGCCAGTATACCTACTCTAGTAAATGGGAACTTTGAGTAAATGCCTATCTCAGAGTTTTTAATTGGAGTTGGGTTCTTCTGGAATGCTGATAGAAGGAAGAGGGGGATGACCAAGGTGAATGGACTCAGTTATAATGGCAATGGGCACGTAATTTAAAGCAGATTGTAAAGAGCAGGGCTGTCAAACTCCTGGCTTGCGGGCCGGATACATCACATATTGCCCACGGTTTAGCAAAGGAGGAAAAAGTCCTGAGACATCATGTGACACCGCCGTGATGATGTTGGTTTGACACCCCTGGTAAAGAGAAAAAAATCTATCTTTGGAGTGGGGTCCTTGGTGTGGTTGTTTTCTTGCAGATATTTCATTGCCCAGTGCTGATTATGTTACCTTCTTGGGTAAAGAAATGTCTGTAAGAAAACCACCAAGTTGAGATAGCACCAACGACTTCACAGGTCAACCTGAGCTACAAATATTCTCTTCTATTGAAAGATATCTTTGTGGTCAGTAGGAGTTGTCATGGACTTGAGGGCTCATAATTAAACAATTTTCACCTTTGAATTCCAGCTTCCAGGTAAATAGCGGCTAGAAGCAGTGATGCATTCAACTTAAACTTGTCAGCGAAGCTTAAAACTATTTCTCTTTTCACTTTTTTATTACTTCTTACAGGTTCAGAGTGCCTTCATACAAATTTCAATTCATTATAGCTATCTAAGCTGCATCTTCTACAGCTAAAAACGTATTCAGTTTTTCAGCAGTCTTTTTATCTCTGGTTCTTCTGTTGTTGAACCTGCTCCACAGCCAATTATCTAACACTGATGCATTTAAATAATGTTTGAAACTTATTACTAAAAAAAAAATGCTTTCTTCAAATGATTTCAGCACCTCAAAATCCAAAATATTTGTGCTCTGCTGTTAGATCAAAACAGAAGTTCCATCTAGTTTTAAAATTTTATTTTAAATTTTTATTTCAAAAATTTTGGTGTTTTTGAAAGAGCTCAAATGTAGATCCTGGGGATAAAAATGTTTTTTTTTTTTTAAGATTACTGAACAACAGTATGGGCATTTAAGAGGGTTATATCACTGGTGCACTGAAAACTTTCTTTCTGCCTTTTTAACTTTTCAGTTGTTATTTTCAACTCTGCTTGAATTCTGTTTTTAACTTTCTTTTTAACTACAGCTTTTATATAATTGTCTCATTTTATTTTTAAACCACCCATGGTGATGCAAGTGTTATTGGGAATAGAAATTTGATAAATAAATAAAATTCAATGGAGTGTAACTCAGGAACAAAGTTCCATGGTTGTTAGTAAGACTAATAGACACTGACAAACAAATGTTCTATACTATGGAATCTATAGCATTACTGAATCCCATTTTAGAGTTCCTAGTAACTTCACTGGGTTTTATTTGAACACCTTACTAATAAGATCTTTTTTCCAATCATATGTTATCATTACAACTATCATCAGAAAGCAAGAAGTATATGATTGTCCCCTAGATCAAAGCCAAAGAGCTAATTTTATCCTGCTCTTTGTGTGTGTGTGTGTGTGTGTGTGTGCGTGCACACACACACACATATTTATATACCAGATCCACTTATATTCTGATACTATATGCAATTACAGAATTTTTTAAAAAAAATGAAAACAGAAAATTGTGCCCCTTTTTAAAGAATCCTGCTATTTACAAAGCATGTAGGCCTTAGTTTCTAATCTCACTTTTGTAGCAAACACACACACACAGAGACACAAACACCGCCCCCCCCCCACACAAACAGTTCCTTTCAACGTCTGGAAGTGTGCCAAACACATTAGAGTGAAAATTGGAGCTATTCTCTTTTCTGCCAGCCTTCTCACAATGGTGAATAATAGTTGAGAAATTACCCAAGGAAGGGGCACCAAACAGACACACAAACACATAGTACACTTTTATGGAAATGCAAAAGGACCCTATAGGACCTACACTGCACCTTTTCTGCTATTCCTTTGGGACACACATTTGCATTCAAATATAAACAAATCCTTAAGGTCTCTTCTCCCCCCCCCCACCATTTCCAAAAAAATAAAAGGTTGTTTTACATGGTGCTTTGTTCTGAAATAGCTGTCTTCATATATTATAGCCTTGTTTACATTGTTCCTGCTCAAAATGGGTAGAGGAGGATTGGTAGAAGAAAAGTGTGGGAACCGGTCAAGCTGTCTTAATTATTCACTTTCTTCTTACAGAACACACCATTAGAGGGCAAAATTAAAGCTTGCTTCATGAATTTTGAATTTGTTTTCAATTCAAAAACATGAATTTTTGTTTTTAGATTTTCGCAGAATTTGTTTTCTTCTTTAAGAGCTTTGGGAGATAAGGAACTACCAATTTTGAAGAGGAAGAGAAAGAGGGATTCCACATGCTATTAAATCACTGGGGCATGGGTTTTTAGACACAGAAAACACAATGGATTTGGATGGCATACAAAAACTGGTTAAAAAAGACAAAGGCAGAAAAAACCAATCTGAAAAGGAGGGTGCCATTTTTAGGGATGGATTTGGGCTGAAGAAAAATCTTGGTTCACGTAGGAAAAACCTGGCTAAAAGAAAAATGCACATAAAACCTACGAAAAGTAAGAATGTGTGTGTGTGTGTGTGTGTGTGTGAGATCACACATTGCTCCTAGAAGCACGAAGCCGAAAACACCAGCCTGAAGATGACGAATGAGACTTTGTCGAAACATCACCAAGACACTTCCAATTTTACGCGGGAAATATATATATATATATATATATATATATATATATATATATATAATTTTATTTTATTTTATTTTATTTTATTTTATTTTATTTTATTTTATTTTATTTTATTTTATTTTATTTTATTTTATTTTATTTTATTTTATTTTATTTTATTTTATTTTATTTTCGTAGGTTTTTATGTGTGTTATTCTTTATGCCAGGATTTTCCTATGTAAGTCAAGATGTTCACAGCCATAGCTCAGTGAAATCTCATTCACTAATTTCTATATATATAGAAACTGTATATACACTGTATGTATATGTATGTATGTGTGTGTGTGTGTGTGTGTGTGTGTGTGTGTGTATGTGTATATATATATATATATGTCTATTTATGTATATATATATGTCTATTTTCTTACTTTTCGTAGATTTAATGTGTGTTTTTCCTTTAAGCCAGGTTTTTCCTACGTAGCCAAGGTTTTTCTGGAACCACAATTGAGCGAAATCACATTCACTACTTTCTGGGTTCTTTCTCCATCTTTTCTTTCTGGCAACAAGCAAAATTTTGTGCTGCATTGTGGGAGACCTATATAGCTATTTCTGGCTCGTTAGCCGTCCTCAGTAGGCCACACCCACATCTCATGTTCCTCCCCTGTTATGTGGGTGCGGCCTACTGAGGATGGTTAATGAGCCAGAAAATCTCAGCTCAAAATCCTCCAAAATCCCAACAAAACATTTTGTAAGGGCTTTTAAAATTCTGGCTAAAATCTTAACCAACACTTTAAAGGTTTGGCAACGTTTCGACAAGCTCTCTACCTTGTCATCTTCTGGCCTTTACTATCAGTTTAGTAAAGTAAAGTTGTGGGCCCTGCTTCATTATCCTAGCTGCAGCCTGACTGCATGTTAACGGCTCAGCTTTCTCTGGTTCCCTATTACTAACTGTCAACTGCAAAGAGGTAAGAATTCTAGTAGGTATCACAGCACTACTGGTTGCCTGTTGAGATCTCAGCATATCTTCTGGTTTGGTTCTTTCTCTCTCCCTGTTGCTAGCTATCATCTGCAAAGAGGAAAGGATTCTGGCAGGTGTTACAACACCACTGGTTGCCTGTTGAGATCTCTGCCTATCCTCTGATGTTAAAACTCGAGTTTCCCTCAATGGAGGTCTCCAAATACTTGATAACCTAGAAACGCCATCACGTTTGTTCATATTCTGCAGCCTCTTTTCAATTTCGATAGCCTCCGTAATTATTCTTGTTGTGATCAAGACAGCCCGGAAACAAGGACGCTGCCGAGTGATTGGCTAGAGGGGAGTGGCCAAATACGAGCGGGAAGTTACGGAGTTCCTATTGGTTAGCACGTTGACAGCTCTGGTATAAAAAGAGCTGTCAGTTACCTCAAGCCTTATTCCGTTCTGATAGTTGCTGTTATAGTAATAAACCATTCTTGTTCCCTGTTACCATCGCCTCGTTATTGTCTCAGCTGGCAACGGAATAATTCTCTTAGTAAGATGTTCCTCTTTCACTACTGTTCTAGTATTATACAGTTTATACATATTATATTATATATTATATACAATACTAGAACTGTGGTGAAAGAGGAACATCTTACTAAGAGAATAATTAGAGAGGCTATTGAAATTGAGTCAATTCCTTTCAACCCAAGCCATCTCACTGGGTTGGTATTGGGAAAATAGGAAATGGGAACATTATATACAGATTCTGGAGGTCTCCTCTACAACAGGGTTCTTAAGAAGATTAAGATTCTATGGTGGGAGAATGGGGAACATGCTCAAATTATTTTGCTGCTTTTCTTTTCTTGAACCATCAGAATCTGGATTTGGACTGGACTGTTTATGTCCCAGTGTAGCTCCTTAATGGTTTATGAAACCAGCTAAAAGTGTTCCCAACAAATACCTATTCAACTTTTGTTCTTTTTGTGTTTCTAAACTATAGAAAAACTGTCCAGCATAAAGTGTATTTTCAGCATGCATGTCATGCAACCATTTTTCAAATATTCCCAAGTCTTTCTTGGTTTAATAACTCCAGGAGATCTTGGAGCATACCTATAAATTAATGTTGATTGGTGCCACTTATACAGAAATATAAGATTTGCCCTTTTACTACAAACCCAAGATTAAAATGTCATGTTGGAAGAAATTAGATTTAGAACTCTTCTTTTCCATATGTAAGAATTCAGGCACAAATCTGAGGGAAGAAAAGATAGTAGGTTTTGATGGTGAAAATCATAATGAATAGTAGATGGCAGTAGTCTCTTTGCCACATGTGCTTCTCAAACATGGCAACTTGGTGAACTTCAACTTCCAGAATTTTACAGCCAACCATGCTAGCTGGGGAATTCTGGGAATTAAAGTTCCCACATCTTCAATCTGCCAAAGCTGAGAAACACTGGTGTAGAAATCACTGAGATTTGTACAGTTTATATCTAGAGCAACTTGTGGCTCTGGAGCCACATGAGGCTCTTTCACCTCTCTGCTTCCAGTCACTCAAAATACGTGTCACAACTGCCAATGTGTGACACCTGCTGGCATGCAATTTATTGAGCTTTTCAATCCCCGGTAGGCCAACCAGGGATAAATCCAAGAAAAGAAAAGTTTCAGAAGAAAACAAAATGTTTAATTAAACTACATATGCTAGTTTTGTGGCTGCTCAAGAAATAGTCAGGCACGGGAAGTGTTTTGTGGCTACCAGTGTTTTCTTTTCTGTGAGAAACAGTACAAAAATGGCTCTTTGAGTGTTTAAGACTGCAGACCCCTGATCTAGAGGGTTCAGAGGACAGATATCACTTGATTGAATTCTTCAAGATGATCAGCATTAAATGTGGGTGGAGAAAAAAGGATAATCTCAAATCAAAAAAGTACAGCTCTTTGAGGTAGGCAAGGTAAGGATACAGACAGGGTGGGGACTCTGGTGATATTTTTTTTAGTTTTCTAGACTAAAATAAAAGTTTGTCAGACTTTTTCTCTGTCTCATCAAAGAGAATCAACATTCCTTCCCCATTTGTAAGGCTAGGTCTACGTCCCCCCCCCACACGCTTCCATTTGTTAGAGAGAAGATGCCCCTGATGCTTAAAAAGTGGAGAAAGTTATTGTTTTATAGTAAGAACCTTTTCCCCCCCTGCAAAATTTGTAGGAGGATCTCCCAGTTTTGAGGAAGGCTGCATTAGGAGGTATATAAGGGCAGAAATGTGACAGATCGCTGATGGAATTTGAGTCTCTGCCATGTGTTTTGTAATATTATATCACTCACAGATTTTTTGGAGGAACCAGGACTGTAGCTTTTAAGAGGCAGCTGCTCCAGATAACTAAATTAACACATAACTGGGATGGAGGGATGGATAGATGGATACCTTCTAAAGCAGGCCTGTCAAACTGGCAGTCCACGGGCCAAATCATCCATGATCTGCCCATGCCCACCCTGGCTCTGCAAAGGCAAAAAACATTGTGATAACGTCACAATACATCACACGACGTGATCAAGTTTGGCATCCATGTTCTAAAGTGATATGACTCTGTAATGGTATGTGAGAATGACCTTGAGAGCCAACCAGAAGACAATTGACAATGACAACCTACCCAAGACAATGGAAAATGTGGAGGGATTGGAGAAAACATTACAGAAGGGACTTTCTTATATTTCAGGTGAAGGTAAGTGAAGAGAGAGATGCTTTTGATACTTGCAAGGCTGTTACAATAATCATAGGGGAGCGCAATGGCTCAGAAGTTAAAGATGCTGAGCTTGTTGGCTGAAATTCTGGGTTTGCAATTTGATCATTATATGATGGGGTGAGCTCCTACTACTTGCCTCACCTCCTGCAAACAAGAGTTCAAAAGTAGGCAAATGCAAATAGATAAATAGATACAAGAGCACTCTGTTGGGAAGGTAACAGTGTTCTGTGCACCTAGGTGTATAGTCATGCTGGCCTCCTGACCACAGAGGGGTTTTCAGACAATGCTAGAAAACAGGCTAGAAAACAGAGATAAGCACCACTTCCTTCAGTCAGATATGACTGGAGAGGGAAATTTTACCTTTTACCTTTAACATGTTAATAAATTACTGTTCATGGTTTCTGCTTCTTGTCAGGACTTCCTCAAAGGCCTGACACACTTTATCCAAAAGCAGAAGCTATCGAAACCCCATGAAAAACTTTAAAACAAAATATGCAGACCTTCAGATAAGGCAATAAATTCAGCAGAAGTGCATTCAAATCTGCCCCAAATTTCTCTTGTCTCTCACACACAAAAATTATGGGGAAACAATCATTGTTGATTGATTTATTAGTGCCATCAAGTCATTGTCAACTCTTAGTGACTGCAGAGATCAATTTTCTCTACAATGATTTTTCTCTACAAGGATCAGTTTCTCTAATCTGATCCTTTAAGTCAGAGGTGGGATTCATTTTTTTTTACTACCCGTTCTGTGGGCGTGGCTTGTTGGGTGTGGCATGGGAAGTATATTGTAAAATGTCCATTCCCACCCCAATCCAGGAGAAGTTACTGCAAAATCCCCATTTCCTCTTGATCAACTGGGACTTGGGAGGCAGAAAATAGATGGGGGCGGAGCCAGTCAGAATTTTTACTACCAAACTACTCAAAATTTCCACTTCCAGTTCTCCAAAACTGGTCAGAACCTGCTGAAACCCACCTCTGTTTCAAGTCCTCCAGTGGTGCACATGTCACCACTGCCAATAACTCCCAAAATGTTGTTGTTTCCTCCTCTTCCTCCTTTTCCTTATGCCTTTCCGACATTAGAGCTAGCTGTTTACATAATGTGTCTGAAGTAGGATAGCTTGAGCCTGGCCATTAGTGAGAACTCTTAATTTCCTTATCCATTTGCTTATTTTGCAGAATTCTGTATAATACATACAGAAAAATACCCTTGTTAGTGAGAAGAATTTTAAAATGCTTTTTAAATTGCACTCCTGAGCTGGGATAAAGAATGTTCACTACATTGCAAGCTTCATGTCACTCTTTAGATAAACTTTTCCTTACCTGTTTGCTTGAAAGGTGTTAAGACGGATATTCCAACTCTTCTTAATCACCAGGCCCAAGACAGCTTTAGGTGTCTGGCAGATTACAAAAATGCAAATCTATCCACAATTATCTAATTAATTCAATTAAACATAATCTGAACATGTAAAGATATCATCAGTACAGTACAAACTGAGTTCCACAAGAGCACTAACAATTTTACCACTGTAGCTACCACTACTACTGCTAATAAAAATATCCTAAAAGTTTTCTTTCTGCTCTCCTATGTAGTACCAATCTATTGAATTCACTGTTTTATCTTACATTGAGTCTATTCAAAGGATGATACAATATAACAAGTGGCTCATTATAGACAAAAGATTGAATCTGTGTTAATATGCAAATTTTAATCCATTTAGGACTCTGCTCATGCACCAATCAATCAATTAATTTGTCAGTCTTAGTATTGCTCATTATTTAAAAAATGCTTTTAATCACTTTGAAGTGCATTAATTAATACAATGCTTAGTTAAATGAGGGAAAAATGAATTTCAGCTTTCCCCAGAGTTTCCAAGTGGCAAATATTTAATCCTCAAATATAATTCTATGATTAAGCTATATATTTGACAGGAGTTTTATAAGATTCTTACATTATACAATTTCACTTCACATAAAATTTATTTATTTATTTATTCAATTTTTATAGCACCCTTCTCCTGAAGGATTCAGGGTGGTGTACAGCCACAATATAAAACAATATAAGATACAAAATTTAAAAGCAATTAAAACAAATTAAATACTTTTGGCCCTTCCATTAAAAAAACCCACAAATTTAAGACCCCCCATCCAAATTCTTTTTAAGCCAGTCCAGCCCGTTGAAATAGCAGAGTCTTAAGGGCATGGTGAAAGGTACGCAGGTGTCAAAAAAAAAAAGTCATGACATGGGGTCATGATTCACTTAAAAACTTCCTTGCCTAGCAACAGAAATTCTGGTCCCAATTGTGATTGTAAGTCAATGACTACCTGTACTGGTGAATTATACTTTCTCCTATTGCCCAGAAGTTCTCTATTTTGACACGTAGCACAAATTATTCTTTCGCAAAATGCTACAACACATTTGTTAAGACAAGCAAATCAGCTCTTTGTTAAAGAAATCTTTCAGGAAATCAAACTAGCCCCGAATAAAGCAAAGCATGGATATTTATTGTGACATCTAACACTGGCAAAATGCTAGTTGAATTTACCAGTTCTGCTGATGTGTAATGACTCTTGATCCACATAAGCGCCTTGAAACCTCAAGGCAGAGAGCATTGCAACCATGTGCTCCAATTGCCAAAAGGAACCTCAGGGCAAAATAGCTAATAAAAAGATACTCAGAAGCTTGTATCTATGGCAATAGGGAATGGGAGGGGGGAGGGGGGGAATACCAATGAATCCTTAGCCCCAGAATGTTTTTTGTTTCATTTTCTTTCCCACATTACAGTAACTGTCTGATAATTTCCTCTTGGAGGTGAACAAACATTAGCTATGACTGAATGCTGTGAATCTGAATTTTAACGAGGCAGGTATGTGCCTGTGTTGGGAATAGAGAGAAAGAGAAGAGTAGACAGCTTGCTGAGCTATATTATTAAAAGAACTGGGCAAGCCATATTCCTTACCCCAAAACCAGACACGTGTTTCTGGTTGCCTCCAGAAGCCCAAATCGTTTTACCAAATTCAAGTTCTCAACTGTGTCTTTACACTGAAATAATTGGAATCCTTTTTAATGAAATTAGCATAAAACCAATGTTATCCAGGTGTGAGAAAGCATTACGAAACAGCCTGATAGTGATATTGATTCCTAAAGTAAAAATGAGGTGTATGATAATCATCACATAAGAGATCCTGGAGAACCAATTCCAATCAACATACAAGGAATCCCCTTATTCTGTCTCTCATCCTCTAAGCAGTGGGTTAAAGCCTTCATGTTTGATAAGAGATCAGGAACCAGAAGTTTAATTTTAATTTTTTAAAATGTACATTAAATTTAAATGTAAGAAGAAAGATAAATATGTACTGATGATGATGAAAATGATGATAAATGTTGAATATGATGACACAAACTTTTTGTACCCAGATGTTACACTGATTGATTAATGATGAATTATTTGTTTAAAAGTAAAAATAAAAAACTTATTTAAAAAAAGGAACCAGAAGTGACTAGGCCTTACTTCCTTCCCTCAATCTCTTCAGCTTTTTCTTCCCTTTGTTGATTGCACAGTCAGCCAGATGTTTAGACTGGAATTGGCATTTTTGTCTACTTATAGACAAAAGACCTGGGATAGACAAAGGATCTGTTGTTTAATAATGTTAAAGAAATTGTCAGCGGGATGTAAACTGTCCTGAATAAAGCTGCCTTTTGCAATTGGCAGGTGGTTTTGTCAATGCCGATGATGCTCTGGATGTTTTGGGATTGCACCTATTACTATTGCTGGTATCTTTGCTTTCTGTTGCCAGAGTCATTCTACTTCTATTTCCAGGTCTTTATGTTTTGTGATGTTCTGCTTTCTCCAGGTATTGCCACATCCATTACCCAGACCTTGTTTGCCTTTTTTTCTTGACAATTGCTAAGTCTGGAACATTATGTGGCAGCTGCTTGTCTGTCTGAATTCTAAAATAGGCACATGGTATTTTTCATTATCTTGATCATACACACAAAAAAATATGAAATCACAATAACCAGTTCTTTAGTTGATGTTGGCCTTTATACAATCAAGTTCCCAAGAACCTAGGATATTGTAATGTATATTTGTAGTATATGTGCGTTCCAAACAGCACATATGTAATTGACAGCCTGAAATTTTGCCAATGCATGTATTTACTAAGTTTTATGCAAGATTTATTTGGGGTATCATACCCAGGATGCTGATAACCAGTGAGACTACCATGGCCTATTATCCATCCCACTCTCCATGAATACCCTCCAATGCCCCGTCTTATGAAAACAAGATAGAAATGCTAAAAGAGAGAAGAAGAATGGAAATCAATGCTTTCTTTAGAACTCATTTCTCAGACTGAATAGTGCACATTGGAACAATGCTAAATCACCACCCTGGGACCTAGGAAGCAAATATTAATAATAACAGCAGCAAAAGCAGCAGCATCACACACTAATTATATGCCAAGATCTACTATTTACAAAATTATCTAGATAGCAGCATCCTTATTTCTTTTACTCTTAAAAATAGTTAAATGGTATCAAGGAGAATACATTATACATTTAAAAAAAATCTATAAAATAGCAAATAGCAAGAGCCCCCAATAATAAAAATTAGACCTTATCCATTTACAAGTAAAGGAGTAAAATTTCCAAACTGAAAACAAGAAACAATATATTGGAAGAAAATTACATAGGTTTCCTGTACATATCACAGGTAACAATGCAACCAGCTCTGTAATCCCTGAAAGGACTTTTCCACCACATATCTGTATGTGTCAGAGACTAATTAGAATCCATTCTCCCCTCTTCAGGCAAACCAGGAATTTCCCACTGGTAAATTGCTAATTCCAATTATCAGTGAAAATAGGATACTATCTCCTTCTCTGATTTGTGCTGGGGATGTGGTTTTCCTTTTAAGAGACAGTCCCTCACATTATCAGATCAGTAGTTAAATACATATGAAGTCTAATGCTATTATTCAACTTCCAGCTGCTTCTTATGCCTGGTTCATCAAAATTGTCTGAGGTTAACTGAGTGCTCATAAGTTCCTGCTTGTTCTTTCAATGACCATTTAAGCTATCTTATCTTCTGCTATCCTACTTCACATGTGCCCTAAATTTTTCCAAGCTTAAGGATCTTCTCCAAAAACTCTTTTATTTCAGCATTATGCATCTAGAGCAATGATGGCTAACCTTTTTTTTCTTGGGTGCCGAAAGCGCATATGTGTGTGCGACAGTGCACACATGCGTGCCCATACCCATAATGCAATGCCTCCCATGTGCCCTGCCCCTCTGTACATGCACACATGCCCCATGTTTCCCCACCCCTTGCACATGCATGCGTAACTCCCCCACCCCTCACGGTTTCCACTCCACACGCGTGTGTGTCCCCATCCTGTTTTTGCTCTCAGGAGGCTTCACAAAGTCCTGGTAGGCCCAAAATGGGGCTGGGGGGCACACTGCATCCCCTAGTCCCCCCATGTATGCATTCATGCCCCTCCAGCCCCCTGAATATGTGAGCACAATCCCCCACCCAGTCCCCCCGGCACATGCGCACAAGTCTCTGTAGACCAATCAGTTGGTTGGCGGGAGGCATGCATGCATATTCAGTGGAGCTGACCTAGGCTCCCGTGCCCACACAGATGGCTCCACGTGCCACCTGTGGCACCCGTGCCATAGGTTTGCCATCACGGGTCTAGAGTATTTAAGCCTTAGCTTCATTATTAATCCTTCCACAGAGCTATCTGATTTTACTTAATCTGGGAATAAAATGGAATGGAACGGAACGGAATAAAACAGAATTCTTTATTGGCCAAGTGTGATTGGACTTGTGAACACACAAGGAATTTGTCTCTGGTGTATAAACTCTCAGAGTACATACAAGCAACAAGTGAAAAATCATGATCATACTCATAAATTATAATCATCACTTCTTAGTTGTCCATAGAATTCTCAACAATTTCTCAACACAGCAATTCAAAGACCTTATATAATTATTAAGTCTAATTTTGTTTTTAGTAGGGCATCAAGATGCTAAGGGCGTGTAAAGTGATTCTTCTTTTATGTATTGACATCTCTTATGAGCAGATTAATAGAAAGTTCAGATTATGACCTGATAAATTGTCACACCCAAAACAGAGAATGACATGTGGTGATTCTTCCAAGTTGAATTCTTTTCACACCTATAATAAGATAAAAACTTATCACAGTGAGGCCTCTACTATCTGCATCTACAATATACACTGCAAACTATTATGGAAGTGCTGTCTTTACCTTCTTTCTCTCACATGTAATATCTGAGCTCATTTGCCTTTGGAATGCACCCACTTCCCTTCTGGGAATCCATTCCTCACACCATTCATTCCATCACAACAATATGGGAATTCAAGCTAAGGAACATTTCTCTAGATCAAAGCCAATGAACACACTGGAAATCTTTTATAAATAGGGCTATCTTCATAACCATCCAGTCATGCATCATTTGTATGACGACATCATGATCCTTGTGATGTTATTTAATGCCCTATGAACATCCATGGATAATTCATATAGCACTGGATTTATTGCTATTGTTGAACAATGATATGTGTTAATGAAATTGTAAATCTTTTTGCATTATTTTTCTTCTGGATGGAGGAGCAATGTATTATTTCTGGACTCCCAAAAATTGAATATGATTCCCAGCTAATATCTGAAAAAAAAAGCCATATTGTATCAGACCAAACAATACTGAAATTGCAGATGTGAGCACCATGCCTAATGTCAAATTAAACATCTCCATTCCCTCACTGTGTAGTTAATGCTGAATTGTTTAATGAAACTTACATATTCACTCGTGCACTCTCAAAAAGGCAAATGAGTAATAAAAATATTGATCTGTATGAAAATATTCCATTTATATTTATTTTCTTCCCAGTCTTTATTAATTTCAATTTAAAATTGCTAATATATTTAAAGAAAAAGTAATCTTCTCTAGCTCATCTAACTCATACAAAGGATTTTGTATGAGTTAGATGAACTGTATGAGTTGGTCAATACTGAGTTGTTAAGTGAATCGTGTGATCATTAAACATTAAGTTAGAACAATTACTCAATAGAACAACTTGCCTCCAGAAGTTGCATATGTTCCAATACTTTTTAAAAGAAGAGACTGGACAATCATTTGTCTGAAATGCTATAGGGCCATGATGGTAAAACTATGGCATGTGTGCCACAGGTGGCACACAGAGTCATATCTGTAGGCACACAAACATTCCCCTAGCTCATTTCCAACATGCATGTGCGAGCTGGTCAACTTCCGGGCCTACCGGAAGTCGAGAAACAGGCTGTTTCCGGCCTCCAAAGGGCCTCTGGGGGTGGGTGGGTGGGTAAGGCCGTTTTCACCCTCCCTAGGCTCCAAGAAAGCCTCTGGAGTTTGGGGGCGGGGGGCAAAAAACACGCCTACCAGTAACATTTTTGCCATCACATGCCAAAAGCAGGGGGAGTGTGGGGGGCATTGAATTATGGGTGTGGGCACACACACACACACAACCCCCCCACACTGCAAGAGTAGGTTCTACTTATCTTTACTACCGGTTTGCAGTGGGGCCACATGCGCACATGCGCAGAAGGGTTTTCATGACATCAGGGTCAGTTGATGGGGCCTGCCGCCGGTTTTACTACCGGTTCTATAGAACTGGTGCGAACCAGGGGCAACCCACCATTGCTCCGCTCCACCCACTTTTGGCACGCGACAGCAAAAAGGTTAGCCATCACTTCCTGAGCAGAGGTTGGACTAGAAGACCTCCAAGGTCCCTTCCAAATATTCTATTCTATTCTATTCTATTCTATTCTATTCTATTCTATTCTATTCTATTCTATTCTATTCTATTCTATTCTATTCTTCCAAGTCTGATAATGAGGCTTAACTCCATGGGCCCAGTTGCCAAAGAGAAAAAAAAAAGAGCAGGTATCCAATTGAATCATATTTATTTCAAACTTTTTGGCAGGAAGCACCAAACTCTAGCATATTCTTGGCCAGTGGCTTCCTTAAAGGAAGACAGCATGTTTGTTTAGCTTTTCAAGAGTTTGTGGGCAGAATCCAGGAATAGCAAGGTGGTTGCTGAGGTTTTTATCCTGCCTCAGCAAGATCATCTCCTGTTCTGAAACTACACAGTGAATTGTAAAGCATTGCAGCCAAATCTTCTTGCACTTTTCCTCCGTTGGATCACACTTATTTTTCTTCATGTTAAAAAAAAAATCCATCTACTCAGGGATTTTTTTCCCTCCACCATTCTTAACCTCAGACTGCTGTTTGTAAGGTCAGTTGGCCAAGAATTAATTTTAGCTGAGACTTGCAATTGTTGATTTCTGGAATATCGGTCATATTTCAAAATAGTTGCAGATATCTAGTTCATTCCTATTTGATTTCCTAACTAATCTTTTTCTTTTTAACCTCAAAAGGCCATGATCTGCCAAAGGGGACTTAGTCATGGAACAAATAGCAGCAATGGATATAGTATTTATTTAAATTTATTTATATTATATCGACTTGATTATGCTTTACAGCAGAGGTGGGTTCTACTTACTTTTACTAATGGTTATCCATTATGATGTCTGGACGAGTGGGCGGAGCCTCCCGCCATTTTTACTACCGGTTCGGAAGAACCAGACAGAACTGGGAGCAACCCACCACTGCTTTATAGACAACTCAAGGCAGCAGACATACCTACAGTAATACTCCTTCTTGCTGCTATTTTAAACTCACAACAACCCTGTGAGGTGAATTGGTTTGAGAGAGATTGACTAGCCCTGGGTCACCCAGCCAGCTTTCATGCCTAAAACAGAATTAGAACTTTCCATCTCCTGGTGATTCCATCTCACCCAACCAATTTTCATCCTAGATGGAAGCAGAATTGAGTGTCTTCTGGTGTCTGGCCACTAAAGCACATCTGGGCATTTTAGGGCCTATGGGCCACATTCAAACTGTGGACCGTTCCTGTCTGGGACACAGCAGTGGCAATAGTGATTGATGGGTGGTGGTGGCAGGAGACAGGTTGGGGGTGGTGTGTGTCAGGGTAGAGTGTTGACAAGGGGATGGGGCAGCACTGGCAGGGGGCAGAGCTGTGGTGAAGGGGGAATGGCAGCCTCCATAACAGTCCCAGTTTCTCACATGGTCTGTTATGAAAATTAATTGCCCATTCCTGAACTAGACCATTTTGGCTCTCATGTATGTCATATATGCATGAATTTAAGCATTGATAAAAATCAGTATTTCTGGAAAAAATTCATAAAAAAATTTATGAAAAAATTCATAAAAGCCAGTGCTGTATAGTATAACTTACTCAAAAGAAGTCCACCCCCTCCTATCTCCATAATTTTATTTAATTTGTCTTAAATTCACTGAGAATATGACAGTAGAGGCAGATTATTATTATTTTTTTCTATATAAATTTCCAGTGTGTTGGCAGCATCCTTTTTAATTCTAAGTCTCAGTATTTTTCAGTAAGTATATTTTGGCAAGTGTGCATTTAAAAAAGGATGCCAAGGCTAAAGTGTCTTTAAATAAAGCATTATAAAAGGAAGTTGAATTTAAAAAGTACACATTAAAAGAAATTATGCAGTGGGGGGGGATGAATATTTTAGGATTAGTCATATATCCTGCATTAGAAAATGCAAAATTATGAAATTATGTATTAAGTCAATCAATTTTGGGGTCTTTTTAAATTAATAGCTCGCCTATAGCCAATGGTGAAATCCAATTTTTTTTTACTACTGGCTCTGTGGGTGTGGCTTGGTGAGCATGGCAGTGGAAGGATACTGCAAAATCTCCATTCCCACCCCACTCCGGGGCCAGCCAGAGGTGGTATTTGCTGGTTCCCTGAACTACTCAAAATTTCCTCTCCCGGTTCTCCAAACTGCTCAAAATTTTTGCAACTAGTTCTCCAGAATCTGTCAGAACCTGCTGGATTTCACCCCTGCTTATAGCATGATGAGCCCTTCCAAACCTCTGCAGATAAATTACATTTACAGCTTGCAGAGTTCTCAACCATCACCTATGGAGGCTTCCTTAAGTCTTTGCCTTCCCACCACAGCTTGGATCACAAAAATATCTGTGGCTGGGAAGAAAAATGCAATGCAGACCAACAGGGAAATGTTTTCTCCTCTCTGTCTGCTAAGTAGCCACCTCCACTTGATATACAAACAGGATTCATGTCTGCCAACATCTCATCTCATTTGGCCATCAAGATAACTCAGATTCTTCAGTGGGGGCCAGGAGGCATCCACAATTTAGTTCGAAGGGGGATGGGTACACTTTACTGATTTGGCAATTTTAACTCTCTGGTCATGTAAGTTAGATAGTTTATGTTGGTTTTCCTTATTTTTTTCTTTCTTTTAAAATATTTTGAGCATCGGGGCCTGTCTGTCTTGCATTCTTTGGCTAGGAGTATTGCAACTGCCAAAAAAGCCAACACAGTTCTAGGCTGCATAAACAGAGGGATAGAATTAAGATCACGAGAAGTGTTAATACCACTTTGTATTGCCTTGGTAAGGCCACACTTGGAATACTGCATCCAGTTTTGGTTGCCACGATGTAAAAAAGATGTGGAGACTCTAGAAAGAATGCAGAGAAGAACAACAAAGCTGATTAGGGGATTGGAGGCTAAAACATATGAAGAACAGTTGCAGGAACTGGGTATGTCTAGTTGAATGAAAAGAAGGACTAGGGGAGACATGATAGCAGTGTTCCAATATCTCAGGGGCTACTACAAAGAAGAGGGAGTCAAACTATTCTCCAAAGCACCTGAGAGGAGAACAAGAAGCAATGGATGGAAACTAATCAAGGAGAGAAACAACTTAGAACTAGGAGAGATTTCTTGACAGTTAGAAGAATTAATCAGTTGTGAATGCTCCAACAGTGGAAGTTTTTAAGAAGATGTTGAATAACCCTTTGTTTGAAGTGGTGTAGGGTTTCCTGCCTAAGCAGGGGGTTTGACTAGAAGACCTCCAAGGTTCCTTCCAACTCTGTTTTTTTTAAAAATTAATTTATATGCCGCCCTTCTCCGGAGACTCAGGGTGGCTTACAATGCATTAAACTGTTGTTATATATTATATTATAACTGATGTTGATGCACAGTGCCATGTTGAAAATACTAGTGCTAAATTACCATTGTGCCTGAACTGTGATATGGCTGCTACATGCTTGATCTGTAAGGAAATAAGTGTTCACTGAATGGAAACCCCAGCAAAAAAAAGAAATCCTTTATCTGGGTCAGGCATGCCATTCACACAGAGCCAAAACATGGGAGAAAGCACGAGCATCTATTGCCATCAAGGCATAAAAATTCTCTTTGAGATTCAAATGCAACCTGCTGAACATTATTTATCCACTTACATTTTGAATAGAAATGTTAAAATTTAAAAGGGAAATATAAATGACAAGCCAAGAGCTGTATATATTTTTCCCCTTCTGGTTTTTTTAAAAAAGAGGATTGCTAAAGCCTTCAGGAAGTTTGTACGATAGGAAAAAAGAAATGAAGAAAAATGAAATCCATGACAATATTTGAGTGAATTAAAGATTTAAACTGCTAAAAGTTTTGTCTGAAGTGGTGTAGGGTTTCCTGCCTAAGCAGGGGGTTGGACTAGAAGTCCCTTCCAACTCTGTTATTCTAAACTCTTTAAGCACTTTGGATACCCAAAGAATTCACTAGAAGATCTTCCATGCTTGCCATAATTCCTCTCTAGGCTTACAATCATGATAGTCTGTCTCCTTCCTTAGATTGCATAGTAATAGAAGTAGATGACATCTTCTTCCTTACATCTTCACTTCTTTGTGATTGATTCCATTTGCCCACTTTTCATTTAAAAAAAATATGGCTATTTTATAAAAGAGTCAACATCAAAGTAATGAAATATAGGTAGTCCCCAATTTATGGCCACAACTGAGCCAACATTTCTGTTGTTAAGTGGGACATTTGTTAAGTGAGTTTTTCCCCATTTTACGACCTTTCTTGCCCCCGTTGTTAAGTAAGTCATTGCAGGTGATGTTAGTAACCTGGCTATTAGGTGAATCTGGCTTCCCCATTGACTTGGATGGTTAGAAGGTGGCAAAAGGGGATGACGTGACCCCGGGACACAGCAACGGTCATAAATATGAACCAATTGCCAAGCATCTGAACTGTGAACACATGATCATGGGGCGAGATTGTAACTGAGAAAAACTTTTTGTAGTGCTGTTGTAACTTTGAATGGCAACTAAATGAACCGTTGTAAGTCAAGGACTACTTATATGATTCCTCTATATTCTTGAGTGAATAAGATTAATATTCTGACAAGCATTTTTGGTAATTCTTATTAAGCACTATGTTAAGAAGAGAAATGACTTTGAATGGGACAGACAATTGCATTATAACACTAGTTTGATATACGTATTTAATTACCAAATATATATGGCAGCCCATCTCAAAAGAAAGGATTCTGGGTGGAATACAAGAACATACAATTTGTTCCTCATCCAGACCCTCATAACTTCAAGGCACCAGGATAAGATATTCATGCCATTACTTAATTTGCCAGGGGGAAGAGGTATATAATTTGGTATCAACAGTGTACTACAATCTAGGTTGATCCCTAGACCTCAACCTGATGAACAGGGTATCATATCTGGTGACTTTTGGCATAGCATCCCTGAAAGCTGTAAGACATTCACAGATAGCAATTACCACACTACTAGTAACTATTAGGGTTCATGTAGTTTGCCAGAAATATTATACATTTCCTTTCTACATTTTTGCACGGAGCAAAGGCTGTCAGTTACCACACATATCTAATCCATGTTGCACTTTTGCACAGTATTTTTTGTCTTCTGTGCTACAGATCATAGGAGGCATGATGTAAATGGAGAAAAAGTACCAACCCATGATTCAGAATAGTAGCACTTTAATTATGAGACATTGAATAACAGATTTGGATTTTGGAGATATTCTAGTCCAACCTGCTGTTTGAGTAGGAGCCTTATATCATTTCAGATAAATGACTGTCATTTATCTGAATTGGCAGTCATTCATCTAACTGACATCACTGTAGACTTTTTAAAAGCCACCATAACTTCTGAAGGCAAGTGATTTCATTGGTTGATTGCTCTCATCGTTAGGAAATTTTGGCTTAGTTCTAGATTGTTTCTCTTCTTGGTTAGTTTCCATCCATTGCCTTTTGGTGCTTTGGAAAAGAGTTTGACCCCCTCATCTTATTGAAACACTGCTATCATCTCTCCCCTAATCCTTCTTTTCATTAGACTAGACATACCCAATTCCTCTAGCAGTTCTTTGTACGTTATCAACTCTAGCCACCTAATAATATCTGTTATCTGGTCTGCCCTCTTTCTACATATTTTTTTATATTGTGGATGCAGTATTCCACATGTCGTCTTACTAAGGCTTTGTAAAGCAGTATTATAACTTCATATGATCTTGAGTCTATCCCTCTATTAATGCAGCTTAGAGTTGCATTGGCTTTTTGGCTGCTGCAGCACATTTTTGGCTCATATTTAAGTGACTATCCACTAGGACTCCAACATCCCTCTCACAATTACTGGCATTAAGCCAAGTTTATGTATATGTGTGTCTGTCTGTGTATATACGGTGTGTGTGTGTGTGTGTGTCAGTCTGTGTATGTGTGAGTGAGATAAATACATCTAATAGGTATATGTCTGTGTATATGCAGGTGTGTTAAATATTATTTATAATTAATAGATATTTCAGAAGAATGACTGCAGTGAAACCTAGGAATAGTCAGCCTCTAGGTTACCTTTCTAAACTTAGGTTGGCATTCAGAATTAACTTCATAATTGTAACAACAACAACAACAACAACAGTAAAAATAATACATCATTGGCATTGACTTGAGCACCCTTGGCATTGACAAAATCACCATCAGTCAATTGCAAAAGATATCCTTAATTCAAGTTGATTACATCTTAGAACATTAACTTTATTATCAAACAAAAACTTGCCAATACCAGGTCTTTGATAGGTGGAATAAAAATGCCAAATCCAGTCTAAATATCTGATTGACTCTGCAACCAACCATAATTTATTAAATTTATAAAATTTATAAATTTATAAAATTTCTAGCATTTTTGGACAGCTTAAACCATTAAACAGTTAAAAATAAAGAACTGTAGAAAGCACACACACACACACACACACACACACACACACACAAAACAAAAGATTTGTTTATAATGGACCAAAAGTTTGATCAAAATTTTACATTTCAAATGCAGCCCCTGGTGGCAAATATTTAGCCTAACTTTTTAAAACGATGTTCCTGAGCTGAACAAGGTCTTGGTAAGAGGTTTTGTGTGTGTGCATACTATGGAAATAGTTTGACATTGCCTTCTGTTTGCCATGATTTTATTTTTTTCCACTTCCCAGCAAATAGGGAAATATTAAAATATGCTACTGCTCCAAAATAATATGGATTCCTCCAGACTATGTTTTTGTGGGGTTTTTTGCATATGGGAAGAAACTTCCTTTCACACAGCCAGTCCTTAAATGAATGATAAATTAAAACATTGTTAGCAAACAACACCTGTGACAGCTAATGCATGAGTAATCCAAGTTTCTTTGTATGTGTGTGTTAGCAGATTGTAGCCCTTGGCAACAGCTATCTGATTAATACCGAAACTGCTTGCAATACAGAATTCCAAGTCTGGACATTGAGATCTGTGAATCACTTAGAAAAACTTAACATTAAATCTGATTCTCTTTCTCCCTCTGCCTGTCTGCTCTGTTCTTTCTTGTTTTCTTTAACATGCATCTGCTTAGAAACTGTCTAGGAACAAAATGAATTAAATGAGGAAGGTAGAATGATTTTTGTTAAGAAAAAAAATCCCTTTAAATACTGTCATATCTAGATATAAACTGCATTTCACAATGAATATTATTTTGCTTTCTACATACTGTGTTTTTTTTCCCTTCCATTTCTTTAATTTCTCCTTTGTCCTTCTATGATGAAATTCTCAAACTTGTTTTTTTTTTCTTCAAACCATCACATTTTCATAAATTGCAAACTGGAATTTTTCCATTTTGCAAAAGTTGCAAAATGAACCATCTCAAAAACCTGCTCCCAGTACTTTAGCCTATCTCTACCTTTGTTCTCAAGCTGTCATACTTGTCCTGTGACAGTGCAAAATACTTTGTCCCAGTAAATATAACAAAACCAGTAATATGACAGCCACTTGTTTGGGTGCAGAGGCGACCTTGAACAAGCTTCTCAAACACTTCAGGAATTTCAGCTATTTGATGATCTTTGTGTGTTTTCCAAACCATTTCATAGTTGTGTAATATGCATCGAAACCCACTTCTGAAATGAATGGATGCTATGGAGAGTTGTTGTTATGATAACAATATGTTGGTAAACAGAAGCCTTTCTTTTTTCTTTTCTTTTCTTTTTTTTTAAAAAAATTGCTTTCAATTTTATGATTTTTTTGAAGCTCATCATGAGTCAGGCGATCTTGTGACTGTCTGGGCATTCTTCCAGTCCAGGAGGCTATTAAAAGCTTCAATAAAAACTTGATTCTGGTCGGGGAACCAAGGAAAGGTATGACCAAGGTTTCTGTCAATACACTGACACAAACATTTGCATAAGAAGAGTGTTCTGCTGAGCTGAGCTTTTTACTGTACTTAAAAGAGAGCAAACAGAACCTTTAATTACTTCTTTTTTTTTTTGGTTTTTTGGATACAGGAAGCTCTAACCCTACCACATCTCTGTAAGGAAAAAAGAAAAAGAAAAGGGGAAGAAATCCAGAGTTATTTAAACTTCTATGACTCATGGGGGATTTTTTTCACATCAAATGCCATTTGTTTTCCTAAAGTCCTTGCTTTAAAATGTGAATAAGATTAACTCCATATGTCATGGAAGCATCCCATGGGAGACATCCGTTTGAAAAAGGCAATTAGATAAATAAATATCCTCTTGTATGCTTTTTTAATGACAAAGCCCTATATCAGTTTTAGCTGTAGAAACACAAGATAAAAATGTTGTGTGTGTGTGTGTGTGTGAGAGAGAGAGAGAGACAGAGAAGGAGTGGGGGAGAGAGGGAGAGAGAGAATACTTTAAAAATTCTTTTACTTTGATTTCTGCAAAAGGGTAAGGACTTAAATAAAACAAATGACAAGGATGATTTTTTTCCCAGGATGATGGAATATGGGTTTTTAGGTAAGAAAAATACAACTATGACGACAACACTGCCACAAAAGGCTTCATTAATTTTGGTGATCAGTTTGAATAAGTGATAGGAGAGGTTATTTTTTTTATCATCCAGCACCATTGCCCCCGCTTACATATTATTACATATTTATATTTATTAGATTTTTTATTCCACATTTATTACCTTACAGGTAATTCAAGGTGGCAAAAGTTCCTACCATTCTTCCTCTGCCTATTTTCCCTCCTTTGAGGTGAGTTGGACTGAGAGTGTCCAACTGTCACTGCTTTTCATGCCTACAGTGGGACTAGAACTCACAGTCTCCTGGTTTCTAGCCTGGTGCCTCAATCACTAGACCAAGATGACTTTTCCTTCAGCTTGTGGCCATGTCTGGAGAGATGTAAAGCATACTTACATGAAGTGTCCTGAATCCCTGTGTCAGATTAAGGATAAGGAGACGGTGGCACAAAAAAATGTCCATGCCACATATCGGATCTCTGTCTTTATGACAATACTATATTTAAAGTGTCTCACATTTCTTTTTAGTTAATGTTTTCCTATCACTTGTAGTCAATAGCTCCAGGACAACATTACCTCTCCCTCAGGTGTGATTCTGGAAATCCCAAAGCTGAGGGTGGCTGCTTTTTCAAGTGGCCAGCAGCTGTATCTTTACATAGAGAGCACCTTTGAAGGACAATTTGTTACAGTCTGGCTTTGTTTCTCTGGCCAGATTGTAGCTGGAAGGTGCAGCCTTGCAATGGCCATTCATACTTGGTCCAGATAGGGTGATGATACGATAGGGGAACAGACATGGGACTTTCTCTCAGGCTTGGCTAGGAGCTGGAATTTCACCAAAGGTGGAGGATAAATGCAGGAGGCATTTGAACCATTTGATATGAAACCACTTTCATTGGCATGATCAGCCCAGAGACAGACTTAGCTCAAAAGCAGAACTAGGATTACGCTATAAAAGGAAGCCAACTCATATGCCCACCTGGGCTTTCTTCCAGGGACAAACCAGTTTTAGTCAGTTGCAGTCACCTGCCAAGAGCTGACCTCATTGCTTTAGATTAGGAAGCAAGAGCTAGCTTTGAGAAGTACAATAAATGCTGTCATCTATTACCAAACTCTTCCAGGAAAAAAAGCTAATACTCAGATGGTTTCCTTCCAGCACCCTGTAGACAGGGTTCCCATTCAAGAAGAACAACACTGGCATTGTTTCTGTGGGTTAATAAACGTCTTGGTTTCTCAGTGGGGAAATTCAGGTAATTGTCTGAACTTAGGGATAATAGCTGCCTTGTTACCTATAAATGAAACAGTGGAATGGAGCAGAGTCAATAGCGTTCATAGCAAAAAAATGCAGTTGAGGGCAGAGTCATTTATCAGAACATGAAGTCCTCTTTGGAGCACCTCAGGCTTCTCTTCTCTTTCCTGTTTCCATGTATGGAAGAGAAGAATGAGTTTGTCACTTTGGCCTGCACCCGTTTTTTTTGTTTTTTTAAGATCCAGTTCTTTTATTCCAGAAACCAAGCTGATGTGGCATTTCCTGTGATCATCTGTGATACCATACTGAACTTTACAAGTATGTCTGGGATTCCACATCATGAAACTGATCTAAGGCAAGGGATTGTGTAATGCCGTCTAAGAGAACGGACTTTGAGCATATAAAGAGCCTTTCCTCCTTCAATTCCATGGCTGAACTAGATAAGAAAATTTCATTAACAGTGGTGATGTCTCCTGTTGTGCCCTCTCTGGAATTATTCTTCAGTTGCCTGTGTCTTTCCTGAAATAATTGCTCCTTCTCTAATCCACAGATGTCACCATAGTGAACCATATTGTCACTGTTTGTAACCCAGAGAGGAGAATACGGTTCCTTTTTTACGCTGAGGATGTAGGGATTGCTCTGTTTTTGTTTCCTGCTTGAAATAGTAAAATTCTACATATTGGCTGACTCTCTCAATATTTGGTTGAATTCATCTTGGTTGAATCGTCACAAGTTACACTAGATTCCTTTAGCAGAAGTACAGTTAGCTCTTGATCTGTAATTCTTCTACAAATGATTTGTTCAGATTTCTGGAAGGTTAAAAAAAAAAATTCCAGCAAAGGGAGTGGGGAATGGGGGGAGGAGGAGAAAAATGGAGCGACATTTATTTATTTAGAAAATTTATATATTAGAAATATATATATATATATATAATAGAAAACTTACTCGCTATCAGAGATTCTAGGCAGCTTACAAACAATAAAAACACAGTATTGGAGAGGGGGAAAAATAACCCCCT
This sequence comes from Coluber constrictor foxii, assembly GCA_038048745.1. Classification (NCBI taxonomy): domain Eukaryota; kingdom Metazoa; phylum Chordata; class Lepidosauria; order Squamata; family Colubridae; genus Coluber; species Coluber constrictor. The sequence continues at coordinate 156,450,949 of CM075961.1, read as the reverse complement.
ACTGCCTTGGTGTGTATGAGAGACAGACAGAGAAAGTGACAAAGAGAGAGAGGGAGAGAGAGAGAAGAAAAAAAGGGAGAAATTGAGAGTGGGTGGGTGATCAACAAAAGATGGTCTTATTTCACTGGGCTTATCTCCTTCCATTGACACCATTGATTCAAATGGAATATAGCTTTTGGAGCAGGAAAAAACAAACTAACCAATTTTACTACTGAACTACCATTGGCTTGTCCTTGCTGGTTGCCGACTCAGACTTTATTTATATATATGGATGGGAAGTCCCAGAAAAATTCCACATTGTAGAAGAGAGCGGGAAGCTGAAGCATTATGTTAGAAGGACATTAAAAACCACTTATGAGGGAACAACTACGTATTTCCCAGGAGTCAAGCTCAACAGCTCAAAGAGAGACCTTGCTTTTAGTTCATTTTAAGTATTTGTTTAGGCTTTATTCAATAATGAGTTCCAAAAGAAAACATTACTTATACTAAAGTGGATGATTAGATAGAAAAGACAAATTTTCTTCATCATCTTTGGTGTTGGCTGTATCTCCTGATAACACAGTGACTCATCCAAGAATAAGTTGTATTCATTAACAGATGAAATTAGAGAGAAGTTGTCAAGGAGCCAAGAACTAAATTTGTTCACACATCTTTGAAGTCTTGAGTTCTCCCAAACAGCCGCTGGTTGCTTTTTATAATAAAAGCGAAAATGACACTTTTGGGGATAAGATATATTCCCCCCACTCAATTCTGCATTCATTTCTTCTCACCCTATTTTTAATTTAGAACCATCCACCCTAGAATTAATAACAAATAAGCCACAGCAAGGCTTAAATGAGGTTACTGTTGTAACTTTCAAATACAAAAATCAAAGCACAGGAATCTCAATAGTTTTTGTTTGTATGCTTATGCACCAGCTTTTTTAGAGAAAAGTAATGCAAAAGGTTAAATGTGAAGTTCTTATAAAATTATGTGTTTCAGGAATTTATTTTTATGCATTCATTTTATAGATTGCAAAATTCCCTCATGACTTAGCATACCACACAATACAGTTGAAAACAATATAGTATAAAGCGATACAAAAAACATTTTTTAAAGAAAAATAGCACAAATTCTATGTGATCATTCATCTCACTCATATCCAAGTCCTGGAGGAACAGACAGTTTTTAAGAGGTCATTTTAAAAAGATCAGGTTATGGACCATACATATCTTTGGCAGGAATGTTGTTCCAGAGGGCACAATATCAAATTAAATGATAAAACTCTTAATGGGAAAAGACAGAGGGAAGGAGGATGGGAGAGAGAGAGATGGAAACAGTATTTTACATATGATACATTATATATTTTTTCTCACATTCCCCCACATCTTTTTCAGATTGTTTCACAATCCAAACCAGCCTTGTCTGGTTCCTAAAACAGAATGAATTTGGATTTTGCTCAGATCTATTCCTGCAAAGATGGCAAAGAATAAACAATCCTGTGATGGCCCTTCTCACATGATTCTTAATTGTCATAGTTGGGGCACACAAACTCTTTCATCATGAGGAGTCATTGCCTTGGACTGAGGAAGCTTTGCTAATACCTCTGCATGACATAAGACATTTTCCTTGCCCCAACTTGAGGAAATTTCATTGTTAGCATTTGGAATATGAAAATTTCAGTCTGGAACTCACTCTGCAGAGTCTTCCCTATGCTGATGGAGCCAATAGATGCTAATGGATAAGCAATTAAGACTCTTAATTACAAAAGGCTTGTATTAGATCTGGTGCATGTCGCCACCAAGGTTGTTGCAGAGTGTTGTAAATCTCAGTATATCCTGCTTTTGAACACTTAGAATTATCCAATATACTGTACAATCCTGAATTTAATGTCATGTCTCGAATTGAGATTTTGACAGAATGGCTGTTTAGTTGGAACTAAAGTCAGTTTTGGATGTGATTCCGACTTGGAAAAGAACAAATGCTAGAAACCTAGGCAGTATTATTTGTGAAACCTACAGGCAGGATGAAACAAGAATTGGCACATACTATAAATAAAGCTCTTTCTCTCTCCTATGAAAAATTAAATCCACAAAATTAGTTGGAACTCTGTTTGTTTCTGATGCCATTCCTCTTCACCTTTTTAACTGGAGAATTGCTAAAATGTCTGTGCAGACTTTATCCCCAAATTTTACTAATAAGGGTAGCTTCAGATCCTTGCCTTTTACTTTAAAGGTAGCTTCTGAGCCTACATTCTCGGGAATGGAGATTGAATCTCTAAATAGTGTCTTCAGACAAGGGCAGGATACTTCATTTGGAATCTCTTCATCCATCTCTTAACACCTAAAGGCCTTTTGCAGTTAAGACTCATTGGTACCCTGATAGTCAAAAGGAGGGATGACTTTGTGGGTTAGGAGAAAGACTCACTATCAAGACAAAAGACAAAGGAGTTCAGAATGAAACTGTAACCTGAATTCAGAAGAGAACAGTATCCTAAGTCAATTTCTTAGGCAAGGCCCTCTCTAGGCCTTATGAAGAAAAAGAGAGGGAAGGGGGAAGCACATTCAGACTTGTAAGAATGTGCTTCCCCCTTCCCTCTCTTTTTCTTCATAAGACCTAGAGAGAGCCTTGCCTAAAAAATTGACTTAGGGTACTGTTCTCTTCTGAATTCAGGTTACAGTTTCATTCTGAACTCCTTTGTCTTTTGTCTTGATAGTGAGTCTTTTTCCTAACCCACAAAGTCATTCCTCCTTTTGACTATCAGGGTACCAATGAGTCTTACAAGTTTCTGTTACCATAGCTTTATAATAAAAGTACTATTGGCCTACATAAATTGGATTCCAAGTCTGGTCTATCTTAAAGGACTCACACCCCTAGATGAAGCTGCAAATGCTACAATTTTCATTATGTAGTTTTTCAAAAACAGAGATGAGGGTCTGGAAAGGAGTGACTGAAGTTGGCTAAAGTATGTAAGTTATTATATCCTCAATATTGAAAGGTGGTGCTTCAATACTACAATTGTATGGCTCTGTTGAATGTTGGCTGTCATATCTTAAATACCAGAGTATGTGCTCCAGAGTGGGCACCTCAAAAGATCCTTTATTTCACAGAGGCATATTGGTGGCTATTAGCCATGACAATGTTCATTTCTCATGATTGAATATCAATTACTGGAGCGTAATAACAGGAAACAGAGACTGTTTTCTTCCTTTGCTTGTGAGTTTCTTAAATAAATCACCACTAATTACATATTTTTCCTTTGATTCTACATGCCTTCTCTTATATTCTTAAAACAACAGTTAATTTCATTTCAAGATCATTTCTTTCCCTCCAACTTAAATAAGTAAAGTGAACAAATACAAATATATTGTAAATCAGATCGCTTTCTTCTTTTTTAAAAGAAAAAAATGAATCAGACCATTTGAAGTTTTGGTGAGACTTCTGACTCATGTTACACTGTGTTCAGTTGCATTCCAATCATTTGAGTTGAGTTGAATGAAGTGATGTGGTGTCACAGGCATACAATAGAACTGTGGATTTTCTCCTTCAGTTTGTGTGGTTCATCCTCAACTGTCAACAGCCTCTGGCATTCGAGGCTTACATTGTACATAGTGAATTTTTCAAGCAGGGATAACCCATATGGCAAATTTCCCACTTGTCTCAAAAGTCCTGACTGCAAGTTCAATCCCTGCTTCTTTGACATTCTCTGAATATTTTCCTGTAAACTTCACATGTGGGAGAAACAGCTATCTTCTCTTGTTCTTCAACAGAACCATAATCCACAGAATCAAGACAGAACCAAGACAGACACAGACTTCAGAGGATAATTAGAACTGCAGAAAAAGCAATTGCAAATTGTATATTGCACGAGTCAAAAAGAAGGCTGTGAAAATATTTACAGACCCCTCACATCCTGGACATAAACTGTTTCAACTCCTACCCACAAAACGATGCCATAGAGCATTGCACATCAGAACAACTAGACACAAGAACAGTTTTTTCCCTGAATGCCATCACTCTGCTAAACAAATAATTCCCTCAACACGGTCAAACTATTCACTAAGTCTGCACTACTATTAATCTTCTCATCATTCCCACCACCCATCTCTTCCCATCTATGACTTTTTGACTGTAACTTTGTTGCTTGTATACTTACGATTTATATTGATATTGTTTCCTGATTGCTTATTTGTACCCTATGACTATCATTAAATGTTGTACCTTATGATTCTTGACAAATGTATCTTTTCTTTTATGTATACTGAGATCATATGCACCGAGACAAATTCCTTATGTGTCCAATCACACTTGGCCAATAAAGAATTCTATTCTATTCTATTCTATTCTATTCTATTCTATTCTATTCTATTCTATTCTATTCTATTCTATTCTATTCTATTCTATTCTATTCTATTCCATTCCATTCCATTCCATTCCATTCTATCCTGCACCATGCATCAGTAAATTCTTAAACTCATTTGGAGAATATCATAAACCCCCTAACACTGGGGTTTCTAACATGAAGTCTAGGTGTCTCAATATGACCTTTAATAACTCCCTTCATACATGACAGATTCCCTACCTGTAAGTGTGTGTCTGATCGTGTCTATACAGGCAGAGGCAACATCCAGAAATTGCTTAGAAAATTAAAAATGATAGATGACTACAATTTTGTGCTCTGTTTTCAAATTGAACCTAGTTAGTATTCGGTTGGAAGACTATGAAGGGAGTAGCTAGACTAGGAAGTTGATCCTCGAATGACAAAATACTTCCATACTGTTTTGAAAAAAAGACAAAGCAATATATTTATGTAGTCTTCAAGAACCAAGCTCAGCTGGAGGAGGATACAGAAGACAGACAGAGACAAAGATGTGATCTCTCCAGCTATGCAGAAACCCTACCCTGACTGACCCAATTTCCTTGCCTTTAGTAGGCCTGGAATATTGTAAGGTCAATAATAAAAGAAAGTATGAAATTCACTGGATAACTTAATGCTCCAAGCTTGGAATTGTTGCTTTGAACAATTATATTCATTTATACAAAAGGCTCCACTTATGTTGGGAGGGTGCATTCTGGGAGTTGAGAATCCCAGCACATCTGGAAATATCTAGAAAGATTTTATAACAAATATCAGTCAAAACTCAAAGCCCACCATGTTTTTGTGTGGGAGAGAGGATTACTCAGGCCACACACATAGAGGGAATCGTATCTCAAATATAATCCAGCATTTTAAGTGATCCATTGGATCAATTTTGTTTGTTGAAGGCAATAATTCCCTAGGGTTATTTCAGAATTTTAAATTTCCTCTCACACTGCTATTTTTTTTTAATGACCTTGGCATAAGGTGTAATGAGAAGAAGTTCAGAAATGGAGAACCAAATGAACACTCTCCGTCCAGGTCTCTTTCAGATTTTAAAACTGCGCTTTGAGAAGGACTGTTTTGAAGGGGGGGGGGGAATGTACATTCAGTTTAAAAGAATCTGGTTCTTCTGTTTAAATATCTTCCTTTATTAGAAAGCAAAACATTCCTTAAGAAAGATCAGCTAAGGAATGAGATGATGAGATAAGAGATGACAACATGTTTCTATTTACATATTTCACATCTGGGATTACATCTGGTCATACATTAGATTTGAGAAGATTAGGGGAGAAGCCTCACCACTTCTATTGCATGATGATAGGCCTTTTACACATTTTGACTTTTTAGGTCACCCCTGCAGAGACCTCACTTTTTTTATTTTAGCAGCCTTTTTAGAGTGTTTCTTCACATTCACAATAACAACACCATTTTGGGTTTCTGTGCAGTTTCTAACAAAATAATCAAAGAACCAAAGGAATTCACTTGCAATCAGGGCGCAGTGACGAAGCCATTGTTGAAATTCCACCAAACCAGGAAATACCAGAATTCCCCAAAAAAGCATTTTCTAATTTCACAGATGATCAAGACTCATTGGCGGACTGAAGGGGTATTTTTAAATACAATTTTAAAGATCTCTTCCCCTCTTTTTTTTTTTTAGTGTATTTTATGGCTTGTTAAACCAAAAAAAAAAAAAAAAACCCTTGCTTAATAACAAAGGATGCTGACGATGAACATTTCGTGTCTTCAAATTTGTACCATTCTGTCTATTTGTTCTCGAAGCACAGACAACAGCCTCACTCTGTATGAGCTCCGAGCCAAAGTGGCATTTTCTGTAATTACATGCAAATGAAACTCAGCAGAGTAATTCACGTTCCTTCACAAACCCATAGTGAAAACGATGCCAAGAACTGAAAGAGAAGGACGGAAAGCCCCAAATTCTTTTTCTTTTCTACTAGAGTTTCCTTTCTACCAGATTCATTAACAACTTCAAAGAAATGTGGATGATGTGTGCAACATAATATTACTTCCTCTGCCACAACCAGGAAGCAACTAGCTTTGCCAAATGTAGTTTACTGGAGTAGATACTCTGGTGTAGAGGTCACCTTAGGACAGAGGAGAAGTAAGGACAGATGCCTACTGGTGGGGGGAGATATGTATGTAAAATATGTAAAACTGGATTATGCCAAGACAGTAATTTTCACCACATCTGTATATTATGGAATCATGCAAAACAAACAATCCAGAGATAGAATAACATTTCTATTGAAAAAAGGAGACTTTAAACATCCAGGATTACCTGAATGATCTAGTCTAAATCAGCCTGACCTCTAGTCTAATCCAGCCTAGAATAGAATAGAATAGAATAGAATAGAATAGAATAGAATAGAATAGAATAGAATAGAATAGAATAGAATAGAATAGAATAGAATTTTTTATTGGCCAAGTGTGAATGGACACACAAGGAATTTGTCTTGGTGCATATGCTCCCATAAAAAGCATAAGGAATTCACTCTTGCAAGATGTGGAGGGAAAATTGGGAAAATTAGTTAATGATTGCCAATGATCAAGGATTTTGGAGAAAAAATATTGATGGTGTAATGGATAGTTTCAGCATTGTGGAGCTTTGGTTTTTTTGTGTTGATATTTTTATTTTTTAAAAAAAGTAAAATGCCAAAAGCAAGGGACAGGAGAATAGTTCATTTACTGTACTAAAAAAGCTCTTCTCATTCCCAAATTGGTTATTGCCTACTTTCAGAATTTTTCCCCTCACTTCCAAAAGTTGTCATCATCATCATCATCATCTGAATTTTTCTTTGGTTATTAGTCAAAGTTCAATTATTGGTCCAATATTTATATATTGGTTTCTGGGTTTATTATTTATCATTAATTAGTTATTTGATTTAAAGTGCGATTTTATTGTACATGTTTCTTAACTTGTGTTCGCCGCCCTGAGTCCTTCGGGAGAAGGGCGGCATATAAATACATGTAATAAATAAATAAATAAATAAATATCCATGAAGTTTTCTTGGCATCAGCAATTTGCCACTGCTTTATTCTGGTATGTTCCATATGGTGTACTTTAGATTGCAAGGGACTGTCATGACCCAATCCATATGCACAAACTCATAGTGAGTTTTAAAGACTTTATTGAGTCACCACAAGCTCCTTGTAGTGTTCTCTGGGTCCTATTCATACGAAGTGTCACTGAGTCCAAGTCTGCTCAGCCTAGGCAGAGAATTGCAAACTCCGCAGGCAAAGACACAAGCTCACACACACAGAGTCCAAAATATAGGTATGGTCCAGAATCCAAACATGATGAATCCAAATTAAGATGCAAATCTAAAGTCCAAGAAACAGATCCAAAGAAGACCAGACCACACAAAATACAGGTCTGAAGTCACAAGAACGAGAGTCATAGAGTTGGAGGACACACGGCAGAGAAAATGGGCAATGTTTCCAACATCATGTTGCTCTACATTTCCGACTAAGTAGGCACCTACCGATGGAACTAATTAGGAGGGGCAAGACTGACTGCCTCCTCATAAGGACTATCAATGACCTCTGTTGTACCTCCCTCTGCGGATCCTGGGATCCAGTGGAGGAGGAATTCCTCCTCATCCCTGCAGACCAACTGCAGCTATGATCCTTCTTAACCCCATGCTTCTTATTGGGTCCAGCTCCAATAAGTGCATCTCTCCCCTTTGCACTCCAGTAGGCCTTCATCCAGTTGGTCCCTCCTGGTGTCTCCTTTTCCTCCTTTTCCTCTGGCTTCAGAGACCTCAGCATTTTCCTGACCTTCCTCTGCACCCTCCTCCAAAGTCCTCAGAGTCCATTCCTTCTCATTGTCCAAGCTGGCATCTAGAAAGACCATTAGAGGGACATGGAACATATGTCTTTATCTTTTGCAGCAATACTTTTAGGTGCTAGAAGTCCATAGGAGGCAAAACATAGTTAAATAAGAAAAAAGTATCCTAGTATATCATAGCACATGTTCTCCTTCTTTCAAAGTTTGGGAGCTGGAGATATATTTTTCCCAGCTTTATCCCATTTTGCAAAACTCCATCTGGAATGGGTGATCTGAAGACAATTCATTATCTATTAGAATGATTTTATACTGGTATACAAGATCAGGAAATCTAGTTGGCCCAGTGATTAAGGCACAAGGCTAGAAACCAGGTGACTGATTTCTAATCCTGCCTTACAGCTAGCTTGGTAACTTTGAGCCAGTTACTCTCTCTTCAGCCCAAGCCTCCACACAGGTGGGAAGATAGGAGAAAGACGTATACTGGATGCTTTGCTCTCAGTATTTATAAAAATAATAAAGGTGGCATAATAAATAAATAAATCTGTATAATCAGAGTTTTGAGTTCCATATAATATAATTATTGTGATCTGCAAAGTATAAAGACAGCAAGATACAAGGATGGCTAATTATCTGTAGAGTTGCTCTACCAAATTAAAGATTTATGGTTCTGTATTACATTATTACTGTATTTCCGAATCACTTTCTGGACAAGATAATTTGGAAATTTCATTAGTGTTTATATATTTGGATCACAACCAAATGAAAAACAGCCAAGCTAAAATGAATATTTTAAAATTTGTGGAGTCAGTATATTTAAAATTCTTTGTAGAAACATGATTGAATCTTCCTAAAAGTTTTTACAGTGTAACTAGATTATTCTTCTAATGGAAAGGTCAATCTGCCTTCACATTGAAGGATACATCTCATTGTTCTCAACAAGCTTTTTAAAAATGCTTGTTGAGTAGAAGAGCTTTTGAAGACTATTTAAACAGTGTAGATGGGAGATCTATCACATCTATTGGAATACTTTGTCACACCAATAAACTGGATTGTATTGTATAACATCTTTCTAGGTTAGGCTTGCTGCTGAGCTGTATAACTAGAAAATAGTAGAATAATAGCATAATATTGTGAAAAATAGGAAAATGATTATATTTGTGAACAGAACTTACTGTTTATTACAATAGCTTTCTCCAATGCCACTCGTACTAATAGAGTAGAATTGAATTCTTTATTGGTCATGTATGATTGAATACACAAGTCATTTGTCTTTGGTGCACAAGCTCTCAGTGTACATAAAAGCTATAAGTGATAAATCATGATCATAATCATCATAAAAATACCTTCATCATAAATCATACTAGGAAACTAAGTAAAACAATATAAATTGTAAAGATACAAGCAACAATGTTATAATCATAAATGGAAAAGGAGATAGATAATAGGAAAGATGAGAAGAATAATAGTAATACAGTCTTACAAAATAGTTTGACAGTTGTGGGAATTGGTTGTTTAGCAGAGTGATGGCATGGGGGTAAAACTGTCCTTATTTAGAATAACTGAGTTGGAAGGGACCTTGGAGGTCTTCTAATCCAACCCACTGCTTAGAAAGGAAACCCTATACCACTTCAGACAAATGGTTATCTAATCTCTTCTTAAAAGCTTCCAGTGTTGGAGCATTTACAACTTCTGGAGGCAAGTTGTTCCACTGATTAATTGACCTGTCAGGAAATTTCTCCTTCATTCTAAGTTGCTACTCTCCTTGATTAGTTTCCACCCAGTGCTTCTTTTTCTACCCTCAGGTGCTTTGTGCTCAGGTCCTTGTGTCTAGTTGTTCTGGTGTGCAGTGCCCTGTAACGTCAGTTTGAGGTTAGAAGTTGAAACAATTGATGTCCAGGATGTGAAGGGTCTGTAGATATTTTCACAGCCCTCTTTTTGATTCGTGCAGTATACAGGTCCTCAGTGGAAGGCAGGTTGGTAGCAATTGTTTTTTTCTGCAGTTCTAATTATCTGTGAAGTCTGTGTCTATCTTGTTTGGTTGCAGAGCCAAACCAGTTAGTCATAGAAGTGCAGATGACAGACTCAATAATTCCTCTGTAGAACTGTATTAGCAGCTCTTTGGCCAGTCTGAGGAGTTGGCACAGATAAGATAGTGACCCTAATCACTATCCTTTCAACATACTACCCATATAACTGCATCATTGTATCTAGTATGTTTGGCTAGTTGTGTTGAAGATAACTCTATCAATTGTCCACTGATCACCCTCTAAAGTCATTGCCACATCAACAATTAACAATATCTTTTTCAGTCAATAAACCACTGGAGTGCCAAAACAATGTAATGCAGGTAGGCTTTATATCATGTTCCTGATGTCAGGATGATGCTATAAAGTTTTTGTAAATCACCAATGAAGAAATGGGGTACATTATCTCCCTTACCCTTCACAAATGTTACAATGTGAATGCCCCAACGGCTGTCTCTGGAGAAAATTCCCACAGTCACTACACAATATGTAGCCTGAATATCCTCCGTAATTCATATTTGATGATGGAAATTGGGGATGGGAAAAAAAGGGGATAAGGATTAATGGAACTTTCTTCCACTACAGACCATGAGTTGGCTTGGACTTAAAATTCTGTTGGAACATGCAAGTAATTATGATCTTCATGTTACAACTTGCTAGAGTACAGAGCCTACCACATCAAATTCTACTCAAGAGACTGATGCATTTTTCTGGATTTTGATAAGAAGAAACTAAGCCAATTTCCTGGTTGTTCTGCTTAGTGTAAAATACTTTCATTCTGTGTGGCTTTTTGTTTTGTCATGGCTACATTGGCATTCTTTGTAATGAAGCTTGAAGGATTTCCCCAAGTAGCTGGGGTGATCAGGCTGCACAAGGTTATTTTATTTTAATCTCCCAAGGGCAGTGAAGTGCTTTAACAGATGAGAGATAAGATGCTTGCCAAGGCAAATTTCTATAATTGTTGTACAGAGATCTTGGCTCTCTTGAGACTAACTCATTGGCAGAAGTGTCAAAGTTCATAATGGATGTGTTGCAACCAAGAGGCTTAGGGTGATGTATTGGTCACAGTGTTGGACTACAACTGTGAATCTAAGCAAGTCTAACTTCAGCCATGGAAGGCGCTGAAGGACCTTGGGTCAATCACAACAGCTCTGTTCATACAAAATATGTGATTAGGCCAGTTGGATTAGGCCTAAATTAGTACATGTCAGCCTCAGTTAATTTTTGCACTCCCTGTTTGCATGATTCATGTATGTGTATGCATGAATCTTGTCCATTTGTTTTGTTTATGGTTCAACATATTGTGCAAATTGAAAAAGAAAGGATTAATGTAGTAGCCGAGTTAAGCACCTTGCATAAATTCAGTTACTATCTCAATGCAGTCAATCCCAACGGGAAGTGCTATATATTCCCACAAGCTTCTGAAGGAAATGCAAATTTGATGAATAAATCATAATAAGTTCAGCACATGCAGAAAAGGTGTGCAGATTGCCATTAATGTTACCCTTAAAGTCAAAGGATATGACTTTTCATACAGAACAGTAATAATTCTCTAGCACAAAAGTTTCTTAGGTGTCTACCTCCCAGTCTAAGACATGGCAGGATGGTAAAGGGAAAAAAAACCCCTCCTCTAGGATATCCCAAAGGTGCTTTTCAAAAGACAACTGGACTTTCTTATTTTTTTTCCCTGAAAACATTTCACTTTTCATCCAAGAAGCTTCTTCGGTTCTGATTGAATGGTGGGGAATGGAAGGATTTATATTCTTTGCAGTTAACTGGCTGATAGCACTCTGAAGGCCAGTGATTAACTCTCTGAAAGTCATTGAGGCCACTTGGTGGTTTAATTTGTACCCTCAGGGTCACCTGATTATTTTTCAAGGAAAAAACTAAGAAAGACTAGTTGCCTTTTAAAAAGCACCTTTTGGGAAAATGTGGGTAAATATAAGATCGGGGTTGCTCGAATACCATTTCGACAAAATATTGAATCGAAAATGAACACAACAATGGAGAGGGAAGGGAGAGAGGAGTAGAGGGACAGGTGGATGGAGAGAGAAGGTAGGAAAGAAGAGAGAGAGAAGAAAGGGAAAAGAAGAGGAAGAAAGGGAGAGGAAATAAGAGTAGGAGAGAGGGTTAGAAAGAGAGGAAGAAGGGAGGAATAGGGGAAAGGAAGAGGAAGGAGAGAAGGAGAAGAGGAAAGAAGAAAGTTGAAAGGAATAGAAGAAGGGAGGGAAGGGTAAGAGGAGAGAAGGAGAGGAATGGTGGTTGTGGAAGAAGGGAGATATGGAATGGTAGAAGAGCAACTCCGAATATATTTAAAGTTTTAGGATGAAGAATGAACCAATATGGAAACCAAAAGATAATATGTGATAAGAATGGTTAAAGAGATTGTACATTTATGTACATTTTATCAGAAATAAAAATAAACAACTTTTATGAAAAAATAAAAATAAAAGCACCTTTGGGACAACCATGATCTGGATGATTGTTGAATCCCCACAGACACTCCTCTAAGATACTGTGACCCATAAAATTATTAAATATATGAGCTATGCCCTCAATGCATAAACCTAATATTTTTGGCATTAGGGCTGGGTAAAAAATAAATGCACCATTTATATTGAACAATTGAATGTTTTTTATCTAATGAATGTTATTATCTAATGTTATGTTTAATTTTGAAAAAAAGGTTAAATAATCATAACCTTTGTAACGTTAATATCCAAAACTTTAATTAATATTAACAGAAAATATACATTTCTCTGTAGTCATTATTATAATATGTCTAAATAACTAACCATTAAAAATTTAAGTATAGTATATAAATATTATTCTACTAAGATAATATTTACTCTACTAAAACTGAAAAGATGAAATATAGATGGTTTTTGTGGCTATCTTATTTCTGTTTAATAATATGTTAAAGGTTGAGCTAACTCTTTATTAATACTTTATGTGTATATCTCTAATTTCTTCATATGTCACACAATTGATTGCTATTATGTACTACTATTAGAATTAATTAATTGCTATTTTGTATATTTTTCTTATATTAGCAATGTTATAGTTTCGGATGTCATGATCTAGAAGATATGATCCCCATAACAACAACAACCCACGAGGTGGGTTGAGTTGAGTTACTTCCCAAAGTCTCTCAGTCAACCTTCATAACTAAGCTGTGACTAAACTCAAATTCTCCCAGTTTCTAAGCTAGTGTCAAGGCTCCAAGTAACATCTCCAACAAAAGAAGACTCTGAGGCTTGAATTTCCTCAAATTTCCATTTTATTAGAGATGTCATATTGGCACATCTGGAAAACCTGAATCTGAAAGCTTCCAGGTTTTTCCCACCCAAAGGAAAATCCAAGTGCCTTCTCCTGCACCCACATATCCATCACATGGTCCAATCAATCCACCATCCCAACTAGAGATGCCTCCTAATCATGTCACTCCAGGTGCATGTCTTTGACTCCCAGAGAAAAGAATGTTATTATGACTATATATATCCCCGGCTCCATACAATCCCCCCTCTCAGTTTCCCACATTAGTAAATGTGGCAGGCCTGAAGGCCCAGTGCAAAAGATGGCTTCCAGGCCTGACAGCTAGTATCTTAATCTTTAAATAAAACTGGATCCTTAATCTTTAATAATAAAATATTAAAATGTTAAAACAACATTTTAATTATTTTTTTAAAAGTTAATTTATTAAAACAATAATACTTAAAATGTTATAAAATAAAACCCAGCTAATTGACAGTAAGCAAGTCACCCTTAAAAACCATGTTTTTCCCTAAGGGAAGAATCATCTCTGCATAAATTGTGAAATCTTGCTCACCATCATTTCTCAAGGTCAGAGGGGAAAAAGGACTTTTCTTGCCTTAAGTCAGCTTTTCTTTAACTGTTGCACCTTGCAAAATATTGGCAGCAGTAGTGGGTTTCACATTATGTTACTACTGGTTCGCTGTGCACATGCACATTCTCTTCGTGCACCCAGTTCATGCCCACCTGCGATTTCTGGTACCGGTTCTGGAGAACCTGTCCAAACCGACTGAATACGGCTTCTGATTGGCAAGCTGTAAATTATTCTCTCCCAGGGTAGACATATGGAACCCATTTTATTTTTCCCTCACTTACGCTGCATTGCAATTCACTCTTCAGAGTGACAGATTAAATCAGATGACAGAATTTTGCACAGAATCTTTGTGCTCTCCACATAATTGCTGCATTAAAGAAAACAAACCAGGCTTCAAATAGGATTCTGTAATGACCGTGTTTCTTTGCAAATGCAGTCTCTTAATTAATATAAGCAACTATAAGAAATTGCAAAAATAAAATAAAAGTAATAAATAATAAAATAAAATAAAAATATGATTAAAAATATAATAAAATAAAATAAAATAAAATAAAATAAAATAAAATAATAAAATAAATAAAATAAAATAAAATAAAATAAAATAAAATAAAATAAAATAAAATAAAATAAAATAAAATAAAATAAAATAAAATAATAAAATAATAAAATAAAATAAAATAAAATAAAATAAAATAAAATAAAATCTGTAGTGTATTTTGCAGGCCTGTTCAGAAAGAAAAGTGAGAAAGACATTTTTTGGCAACCTTCCATTTATTGTCTCATGTCTGCCTGGTGTCATGATCCAAAAACACTGGCCTACTCACTGATGGCACCCTGACTGTGAAATACTTTCAAGAAATATTTATTGTACAAGAAGGCAACTCTTGGCCTAGATTCACTAAAGTACGATGCTCAGCATTCCTTGCTTTAAGCCATCTTCCCTACAGCTGCTGAAAACTGTGATTCAGCACCAGCTGGAAGGTCATATGCCGTCTGTGCCTGGACTCTTGTGATAATATTTCAACACTAGGCAAACATCATACCTAGACAGCCAGCCAGCTATACACAACATTTTCCAGCTATCTAATATTTAGCTAATTGTTTTTTATGTTCAATTATTATTATTTTCTCAAAAAAGAAAGAGGATCCACGATACCTAAAAAGCTCTTTTTTATTTTAGCTGCCTGATTTTTGTGCCTTAAAAAAAAAACCTAGACTACATTTTTTTTGTCAGTAAAAGTATCTAGACTTTGATGTCTCAAGTAACAAAACTATTGCTGTCATGGCTCCCTGGAGAAATTTTTCTTCCTGCTTAATTGACCAATTATTACTACTACTCAGATCATAGCCTCTCTCAGCTTTGCTTCTTTCCTTTCCTTCCTAGTTATATCTCCCTCTGTATTACTAAATTAAATGAGCCTCTTCCTCCTCCAGTGGGGCAGTGGCCATACTTTTCAACTTTTTAATTCCTTTGCATAAATTTGCCTGTTAATAACTCAGCCATATTATGCCCAGTCACTTCTGCTTTTATATATAGCATTCAGTTACTCATTCCTTGAAGTAACTTGTTGTTTTTCTTCTTATTATACAGACTTCATTTCTGGCCTTTTTCTTTCAATGCTATGTGGTAAAACATCTGAAAATGAAGAACCAGAGGTGCTTCTGCTTTCGAATGTCTAATTTAGTGAAGGTTATATTTCATCAATTGTAAACTGTAATGGAACTTAACAAACATCAATGGGTGAAGTGCACATGATAGAATAAAATATAACCCATCGAGGTTTATAACCTATCCATCATCACCATCTCAACAGTTAAATATTTGTTGTGGCCCTCAAAACCAAATTCTTTCCTTGTGTAGTTGAACCAGTGTGGTATAGTGGCTAAGGAAATGGATTAGGCCCACAAAGGCCCACATCCAATCCATCCTCAGATGTGGAAAATCACAGAGTGATTTTGAGGCTAATCACTATCCCTCAACCTATCTCACCTCGTAGTTTAGACTGATGGGGATAAAATGAAGGAAGATCCCCATATCAGCTTTCTTGAATTTGTGAAGGAAGGGCAGAATAATTTTGAGGCGAAAGATAGCTACCACAAGAAGGAGAAGAAAAAGACTGATGTATTGTAGTGACTTCGCTTTCATTCCCAGGACCACTGGATATTATATATTTACTTGGAACAACCTGGAATTAAAATTGTGGCAAAGCTATCATTTTTAAAGGGCATATATTTATTCCTAGGAAGAAAAGGAGGCTGTAGACAAGAGGAGAACAGTTTCATCAGCCTTAGCAATTTTAAGATGTATGGGCTTTAAGTCCCAGAATTCCACCAATCAGGATGCTGGATGGAGAATTCTCAGAGTTCCATAAGTCCACAATCTTATAGTTACCAATGTAAAGAAATTGAGTGATTATATTTATAAGTAACCCTCTGATAAGTACAGGAAACTCCATTGCATTTCATTTCTCTGAAAATTCTCTTGTCTTTCAAAAGAAATTTTAAAAGCTAAATTCCTTCATATAATATGAATGGAGATACTTGTGTATAGTTCAATGGTGGGTTTTAAATTTTTTTACTACCGGTTCTGTGGGTGTGGCTTGGTGGGTGTGGCATGGCTTGGTGGGCATGGCATGGTGGACTTGGCAGGAGGAGGATACTGTAAAAATTCCATTCCCACCTCACTCTAGGAGAAGGATACTGTAAAATTTCTATTCCTTCCTCTCTCCAGGGAAAGGTTACTGCAAAATCCTCATTTACTCCTGATCAGCTGGGATTTGGGAGGCAAAGAATAGATGGAGGTGGGACCAGTCAGAATTTCCGCTACCGGTTCTCCAGAACTGGTCCGAACCTGCTGAAACCCACCTCTGGTCTGGTTGTATTTCTGCATAGCATTAGTGGAATCAGAGTAGGGGAGTGATGGCAAACCATTTGGGCTGGGAATTTGGAAAATGCCTAACAATTTTGCTGGCAAGTCTCACATATAGACACACTCTAAATAAAAGAGAAACAATTCTTTACAAATTCATGTATAATTCAACACACAACTTCTTCACATGAATGCAAATGCTGATTTTTCATGATTGCTGGTAGTGTGCTCATTTTACAGACTACAGTTGCAGGTGTCCTCTGTGCTTGCACCTTGAAAATGAGCTTTGCTGCAGCAACAACCATTTTATGGCATGGCTTGAAGACACAACTGAACCAGAAGTGGTATTCAGCAGGTTCTGACCAGTTCTGGAGAACCAGAACTAGAAATTTTGAGTATTTCAGAGAACCGATAAATACCACCCCTGATTGGCCCCATCCCCATCTATTCTCTGCCTCCCGAGTCCCAGTTAATCAGGAGGGAATGTAGATGTTACAGTATCCTTCCTCTGTCATGCCCACCAAGCCACGCCCACCAAGACATGTCACACCCATCAAGTCATGCTCATAGAAGCTGTAGTAAAAAAAATTGAATCACACCACTGAACTGAACAATGTGGCTACCATGTTTCTATCACATTTTGCAAGTTGATCTCTCTTACACATCACCACCAGTCACAATTCTGAAGATGACAGATCACATGGTGATACAGATGGTGAGCATCGATTTTCAGCTTTGGGTGGTACAGGATTACATATTTTTTGTATTTGTGTTTGTTCAGTTTCTTTGGTAATGCAAGCAGGGAGCAAAGTTGTAGTTGAATGTGGGTGAACATTGGCCTGTTACCCAAAACATTGTAGCAAGTTATCTTTGACATGCATGTCATAGATTTGCCTTCACTGGTATAGGGTGATCATGAGATAGCTTTTTTATTACATCATATGATTCTTTGATTTTTAGCAGCTGAGTGTAGTAAGGAGAGTCTTGCTTTGTAACTTATGATGTTATAAAAACCCAACCTAGGGGTGTCTGTGGATAGAAGTTAAAAACAAAAAGGCTAAAGTTTGCAATCACAATATGTTAAATAACTGTTTAACTTAGCAACAGAAATTTTGGACTTCATTATGGTTATAAGCAGGGGTGAAATCCAGCAGGCTCTGACAGGTTCTGGAGAACCGATGGCGGAAATTTTGAGTAGTTCGGAGAACCAGAAAATGCCACATCTGGCTGGTCCCAGAGTCGGGTGGGAATGGGGATTTTACAGTATCCTTCCCCTGCCACACCCAACAAGCCACGTCACACCCAACAAGCCACACCCACAAAACTGGTAGTAAAAAAATTTGCGTTTCCCCACTGATCATAAGTCAAGGACTACCTGGGCTGTCCTGGAGAACTCATGATTACATACTTAATTGATGAATGGAAATTGGCTATACTTAATTCCACCACCCCTTGCAAAATAAATTAAAAAAAAGTTCAAAACTATTGTCAACCAAAGAGGATGGAATGCCTAAGAACATAGTACTGCTTGCTGATTCAGAAAGAAACACTGGTTACAGGAAACATTTGATCTGATTTAAAAATAAAATAAAAATAGATGTATGATTTAGGATAAAGTCTTATTTTATCCAATCTGTATTTACAGGAGTTTGCTGATTATACTACATAGAGGGTTCTGTGGTCTCCATGGCAACACACGATCTTTCACAAACATACGACTGACCTCCTTGGCATTCTGTGGTGCTAAAGTTACAGCCCATAAAGCTAAAGTATTCATTTCAAGTTGTTTAAATTCATGTGTATTTTTTTTTTGAAAAAGAATAATAAATACATTTAGCCTATTTGTATTTTATTGGGATGTATATTTGCAAAGCTAGATTTTCCAGTTTATTAGGCTGAGCCATGACAGCTTAACCATCAAGCAAGCATTTTATTTTTTTTATATGTATGTATTTTCTGAGAATGTGCATGGCACCTGGGCAGGATAGCTGGTGGTTAATGGAAAATACCACAGAAAACAAGATTTTTTTAGCATATTTAGAATAATGACGATTTACCCATATGAACCTCGCCATTAAAAAGAATATATTTCTTATGCTGGATTATGTTATATATTAGCAGAAAGTGTATGTTACAGTAGATATAGTATATATGTGACATAAGTATAGGTATATAAATATAGTTGATAGATATAGATATGGTATGCACCTACAGTATAGTACATATTATTGTATTAGGGGATATGATTATTTATTACTTTTTTTTTTTTGTTCTTCTCTCCTAATTACAGGATGAATTGCAGGAAAAAGTGACCTTTTGAAAAACTTTTCCATTGGAATGAACTTCCCATTAAAAGAATCAACCAATGGAATTTTGCTTGGCTTCTGTCCATTGACCCAATCAATTGTTCACCACCATTTCTTTCAGCTTTATGCCCTAAAATCCTTTATGGATGGTCAGGAGGTGCTCTTAAAACTTCTTATGGCTCATTAGTGGAATTTGGCAAAATTCCTAGGCAATGGCAAGTCAGTAAAAGAGCCTTCAGGCAAGGAATAGTTGCTAAGCTTCCTCTTGATACCTTGCAGCTTTTTAAGAGATAGGCATTATCAATGCCCCATGCATATCATGAATTACTGAAACTTTGTGATGCTTAGGGATGTAAAGTAATTCAAACGCAGATCTTCTTGGGAATGGATTTGGGAGTTTTCATTCCCGGTGGCTCTACAATGGAATAAAGGCAGTAAACATTAGGAAGAAATTAAATCCAATGGGGGCTTGTTTTCGTCATGGAACCCCTCCCTTTTTTTTACACATTTATGGGATAAGCAAGATTTTCTTTTCTTTTCACTGCAACAAAACCTTCCCATCCTTTGTGCATTATGAAGTTTTCTCTCTGGTAATGCTATACTTCTAACTAGGGCATACAAAACCTTTGCCAGACCTATCCTTGAATACTGCTCACCTGCCTGGCACCCACGCTGTATTTTGGACATTAATACATTAGAGAGAGTCAAGAGGTATTTTACAAGAAGAGTACTCAACTCCTCTGCTCGCAATAAAATTCCTTATACCATAAGGCTTGAAATTTTAGGCCTGGATAACCTTGAACTATGCTGTCTACGTTCTGACCTAAACTTAATACACAAGATTATCTACCTTAACATCCTACTGTTGATGACTTCTTTAACTTCAACCACAATAACACAAGGGCTATCAATAGATACAAACTAAATGTAATTTGCTCTAATCTTGATTGCAGAAAATACGACTTCAGCAATAGAGTAGTAAATGTCTGGAACACTCTACCTGATCCTATTGTTAGTCTCTCTAATTCCCATACCTTTTACCTTAAACTGTTTACTGTGGACCTTATACGTTTCTTAAGAGGTGCCTAAGGAGGCGTGCATTAGCACACTAGTGTGCCTACCGTCCCTGTCCTACTGTTCCCATTTATATGTATTCATTTTATGTGTTTATGGCTATGTTTGCCTATTTATATCCATTTATTCGTGCCATTTTTTTCATTTGTCTGTGTCTATGTCTATACTGCTACTTGTTTCCTTGAACTTGTTGACAAACAAATAAATAATAAATAAATAAATAAATAAATTGATTCTCCTGTACAGCACTTCCTGTAATGGATATTTGTCCATAGGACTTGCTCATTCCAGGAAGCATGCAAAGAAAAACCAAGTCCCCGAGGAAGGCAGTGATTGTAGCACATTTGCATACAGGTATTTCATTAGAAATCTGGATATAAATCTTATCTGTCTCTCAACTGGAAGGAAAAATCAGAAAGCAAAATAAAGGGGATGGGCAAAATTGAGGAGTCCTATAGAATCACGTGGTTCCTCTAGTTATCTCAATCAGCAGATACAATTACTTTACTGAGTGTGCCATCCATTTATTGATTGATGTTGCAATGTATTCATATCAGGTTGGTCACTGATACCTGGAAACTGCCCTAGAAGCCCAGAGAGTGATTCAGCAGGGTTACTCTGCCAGACTCTAAAACACTTCTGTTCTTCTTTCAATACTGATCAACAGCTCAGTAGCTTAAGAACAACAGGCCTTTCAAAGTCTTTAGATGTCTGTTGCTGGCAAGGACTTCATAACTTGAAAATGTTTGCGATCCAAAGGATCTGTGCATTCCACATGAAGCCCTCAGACGCCAAAAGCTCAAAAATCTAAGCTATCTTTAGAAATCCCAGGACATTAAAAAGCTAGTGTGTTTTAGAAGAGGTATATTGTGTTCCATGGTTTTGCACAACCCAAATAAAATTTAAGCATAAGCCTAACACATGAAGTTGTTAATAGGTTTTCCTGTAAAGCTCATAATACAATAAGAAAATAAAGTATTAAAAAACAAAGCACTTTGTTTCAGACTATGAAGAATACCATGCAATTCTGGGCTAAGCTTGAAGAAAGCTCCTGCTAAGTTTTTTTAAAAAAATAAAAATTTATGTTAAATACTTTTGAGGGTGTTTTTTTCCCCTTTTAACGAATATCAAACTCTTATAAAACTTGTAACTCATATAACTGCATAAGAAAGATATGGGAAAGACTGCACAAGGACAGTCTTGTGAACATGACAATTAAAAAAGAGCCAATTTGTTCTAGTGATTCAGGTATCAGGCTACAAATTGGGAGATCATGCATTCTAGTCCCACCTGAGCCATGAAATCTAGCTGGATGATTTTGAGCCAGTCACTCTCTCTCAGACCAACCCATCTCACAGGGTTGTTGTTATGGGAAAAATAGGAGGAGGAAGCTGTGTTGGATATTTTCGCTGCCTTGAGTTATTTGGAAAAAAAATATTAAAGGCAGGATGCAAATAAATAAAATAACAAACAAATAAACAATATATAAACTGCAGTCTATAGGACAGCATTTCTCAGGTTTGGCAAATTTAAGATCTGTGGACTTCAACTTCCAGAATTACCCACCCAGCATGCTGGCTGACATATCCTGGGCCTTGAAGTTAACACATCTTAAAGTTGCCAAGTTCGAAAAACATTGATTTAGTGGGGTCATGAATGCTGTTTGGATCTATCCAGAAATATGTGGACATGTGAAGTGATCTATTTTCCTCCATATTACTAGAGGATTGGATTTTAAAAACCAGCAGCAATTATATATCTGCCTTATTGGAGGCACTTTCGAAATCCAGTGGAATTATGAAGAACAATAAATGATTGAGGTTCCTCAATTCCTCATATAGTGTACTTTAGAGTGGGTGGGGACTGTACTGATGACAACAGCTATGGAAATGCATTACAGTAAATAAAGGCAAAACAATCTTGGTCACTTTTGCATATTCAGAATATGCATAACAGAGCTGATAATCTCCTGGATGTCTGGACTTTGGACAAAAGCTGGATTCCATAGGCACCAGAAGGTTTAATTAGGTCAGCCACTGTCATCAGAAAGTGAATGCGTGGTTTTCTCCCTGCTTAGATAATCAGAAGTGAATGGGCATTTCACCAGTCAGCATCCCACTGTGTTGACGAGGGTGGGCCAACTTTCTGTACTTTGTAACTCTGCATATTTGTTAGGTGACTCATTCGGTTCTCAATGACCAATTTGCATGAAAAAAGAGAGTGAAAGTGTGAGAGAGAGAGAGCACGAGAGACTGTACATGAGCAAATAACATAGACATTAAGACAAAACAACATTCACTTGCATGATTTCTGGACAGCAATGGCTTCCAGGAAAGTAAAACCTTCTCATGCATTAACACCTGTTGCTATGCCAACAGTTTACCAAAGCTTTGTTTGAGGCCTTGTATGGACACCGGCTCCCAAAATATTCACATCACCAAGTGAATATTCTGAGAAACAGAAAATGGTTGGAGAGGTGTTTCCTTGTCTGCTAACCTATAACTAAGAAGCAAAGTAGATAATTGTATTTATAACCTATATACATATACAATAGATAAGAAAATGAGATGAATAGATCTAATTGATAAATAAATACATAAGGACACTTCCATCAGTCTCATGAATTGTGCCTTGGAGTTCTAAGGACAGATTCATTAGATGAATTTATTAGACTTATTAGTTCCATGGCACACTTCCAAATGCTAGTGCTTCCCATTAAGCACCTAGGTCTCTGCAGTGTCCCCTCTGTCAGTGGTGCTCTCATTCTTCTTTAAAAAGATGGTAAACTGATTTTTTTTTCCATCCAGGCCTTTTCATTTGGTGAGGTTTTAAAAAAACGAAAATGAAACTGTTAAATCAGAGGCCACAATAAGTAGCTTTCAAAGGAATAAATGCAATTAAAAATTAGAGAGATTACCTATAAATTATTAGAGGGAGGGGAACTGAATTGAGAGGAGGAGTGTTTTAGAGATTTATATCAGAGCAAAAACACTTAGACTTATATACCACTTCAAAGTGCTTTATAGCCCTCTCTAAGTGGTTTACAGAATCAGTATATTGTTTCCAGCAATCTGGGTCCTCATTTTGCCAACCATGGAAGGATGGAAGGCTGAGTCAACCTTCAGCCACTCAGAACTGAACTTCTGGAGTGAGCAGCAAGTTAGACCTGCAGTATTGCATTCTAACTATTGTGCCACCATGGCTATGTTATGTTGGCGTCCAAGGAAAATATGATGAAAAGGAAATAATAAATTCTGTGAGAATGTTTAATACTAATAAGGCTATAGGTACAGATGAATTGACTAAATAAATATTAAACTATGCATATAGTATCTTTATGAAATAACTGCAAATTGTTTAAAGACTATATTTGTGCCTGACAAATGGAAGAATGTTGTCACTGTTTCAGAAGAAAGATTTGAACATTGATTGCAAACTGTTCAAGGTTGCTGGGAAATGCATTTGGCAGGCTTCTGACCGAAAGGTACAAGGAATGGCAATATTAAACAATATAGTTTAATATTTAATATAGTATAATTTAATATAGTACAGACTGTATTTCTGCTTGTAGTATTTCATTCAAATGCATACATGTGAAGAACTAAAGTTTATTTTGAGTTTGTTGATTTAGAGCAGGGCTGTCAAACTTGCCACCCGCAGGCCGGATGTGTCACATACTGGCCACACCCACACCTGGTTTAGTGAAGGGAAAAAAGTTGTGATACGTCACATGGTGCCACCAAGACAATGAACGTTTGATATCCCTAGAGGAAATTTAGAGGAAATTATACAGCTTTGAACTGTGAAAGTGCTACAGAAATGCTGTCTTAAAAGTCGTTTACTGAATGAAGAAAATCACACCTGGAAATCTAGCCTGCTTAGAGAATGACTCAATGTTGGACAGGAAGTAAAATCAAGAACGCATAATGTTTGCTGTATGGAAGGGAAGCTTGGGTGTTTCAGAAAAAAAGAAATAAATTGAAATGTTCAGAAATGGTTTCATCAGTTTTTAACTTTATAAGCAGATGAGTCTCTGGGACCCATGAAATATAACAGAGCTATTACTAATCCTTTTCATAGGTAATGTAACCAAATACTTAGGATAGGGCTGAAATTTGATACCAAGTCTACTAGGAATCCGGACTCCAGCTCAAAATACTTCCCATGTTATATAACATCAGGGCTGTAAGCTAGACTGGGAAGGAAGGGAAGGAGGGAGGAAAAGCTATGGCTAATCACTTCTGAACTCCTGCCAAATAAATATAACCATTTAGCAGACATGGGTTTCAGCAGGTTCTGACCAATTCTGGAGAACCAGTGGTGGAAATTTTGAATAGTTCAGAGAACCATAGTAAAAATTCTGACTGGCCCCAGCCTATTTATTCTCTGCCTCCCAAGTCCCAGCTGATCAAAAGGAAATGGAGATTTTGTAGTAACCTTCCCCTGGATTGTGGAGGGAATGGAGATTTTACAGTATCCTTCCCTGCCATGCCCACCAAGCCACACTCACAGAATTGGTAGTAAAATATTTTGAAACCCACCACTGCCATTTAGGTTAGAGTTTGAAATTGCAAAATAAATTGAACTAAAGGAAAGGGGAGAGAGGCTACTGAATTATCTTGTGCCTCGGATTTTCCCAGTCAAAGTCCATCCCCATATTCTTTTCTTTCTTTTTCCCAGAAAACAACAATAGCAACTACAACAACAATCATTTATCATTCATATTAGTGCTTAGATTAAGGAACCAAAAAAACCCAGCTTTGCCGGAATGGTTGATTTTAACCTAAAAACACGTGAAGATATTCCTTTCTATTACTGCTTGTTAATTTCTTTCTTTTTTCCCCCCTTTCTACTATTGTTGTATCCCCTGTGGCTACTATTAACACTCAAAACACCCAGACATACACATGCAGGCAGATGATCTTGTTCCTAGATCTTACGAACCATATTTTGTGGGTCTCTAGACAGGCATTTTTAAAGCATATGCTGCAGAAAATGAAAATTTGTATTCATTATGGAAAGATGCACCAAATATAAACAGTGAATTAAAATCTATCTGAGGATTGCTTTTCATCTTATTGATGGCATCCTTATAGAGACATTCCCTTGAGATGTGGAAACAACACCCAAACACAGAAAAGAGAATGAAATAGAAAACTTTCTCCACCACATAATTGGGAAGTGAGTCTCATCGTCATCTCACACTTCTTTATATTGTTATTTTTCTTGCCAAAGCTAGTCTTTCCATTAATTAAAACAAATAACATTATATGTCTTTACTTTTTTTTAGATCACTTGCAGATTTTCTTTCTTTTTCTTTCTTTTCCATTTCTCTCTTTTTTTTTAAGTTTTGGGATGTTATGCTGAAATTACTCGAAAGTCACAAGTTCTAAGATCAGAACTTCTATGCTTACTTTTAAAAACCAGAGTCAATGTTATTTAGAAGTTGATGTAATAAGGCTAGTCATAAGGCTAAAAACTGGGAGCTGTGAGTTATAGTCCCTCCTCAGAGATGAAACCAGCTGGGTCACTTTGGCCAGTCCTTTTTCTCAGTCCTAAGAGGCAATGGAAAGCCACTTCTGAAAAACCTTGCCAACAAGACTGCAGGGATTTATCCAGGCAGTCTCTGAGAATTATACACAATTGAACAACAACAACAACAACAACAAATGAAACTGACTCAATGAAAGAATTTAATGGGAAATCTAGCAAGTTTACATTATACTTTCTCTAAAATTCCATGCTTTCAAACTTCCTGTTTCTGTTTTACCTTCATAAAACTCTAATGTAATATAGGCTATAAAGACATGTAATGTATTTTATGATGTCATGGCACTTGTCCATGTACTTAATTTAAACAATATTATTTAAAAGGTTGGTTTTAAATGCCAAGAATATTGTGCAACAAAAAAGGAACCTGATAATTTTCCTAAGACTATATCCATCCATGTGAATAGTGAAATGTTTGTTCAGACAGTATAATGTCCAATAAAGAGTAAGGATTCTGTCACAGGATCTCAGGTGCTTCTAGAAAATATAAAAAATGGAGTAGAGGATGTTTCATCATAGTGCCAATGTTTTAATACATATTCTAGTCAGGTTTTTATATCAGGTACACTGCTGAGATTTTCTCCTTCTTTCACATTCCTGAGCAGATTCAAAAGCAGAAAACAAATTTGTAACAACCTTTCAATAACAGAATCGCATGTTAAGAAAAATGCATCGCAGTCACATTATCTTTGCCGAAAGCATATATAAGATACCATTCTATCCTTCTATCCTTTCTATTAAATACGCAAACCACACATTGCTTGAGACCATTGTTAGATTAATTTTAAGATAAGGTGAAAAATTAACTTTGGACTTCAAATTTGATCGAATTAGAAAAATGTTGAGTTTAGCTTTAAGGCTGAGGTTTTAAAATATATGATTATTCATATCTGACCATTTATTATTAGGCAAAGCTTTTTTAAAATGCAGAATGGGTGAAGGTGAAAGGACACAGGGCACCCTGATTATTCAATCAGCCACAAATAGAAGATATATAAAAGGCAAGTGAGAAAAGAATTGTTAAACTTGGTGGTTCACAAAACTGTAAGACGTCTGTACATGTAACAAATTACTATGATTATTTCAGACCTCAAAGGAAGGTCATATTGCCACTGTTGAGAGATGTCTTTAATAGCCAAAAGCTCCTTGTTAAAGACATCCTCATTTTGCTCAGTTGGAAGTAGCCATCAAGGTGAAAAAATGCACAAGGAGTGAGTTGCTGTCAAACTCTGGAACGGACTATTAAATGGACAGAACTCAAGATAAAGTCAGAAGCGTCATCCTGAGCGACAAAATATTATATGAGACATGAAAAATAGGTTGAATAAGAAAAAAGACTTATTGGATTTTTGAATTCCAATTAAAGGGAATCACTTTCTTGGTAAAGTTGTATAGGACTATCAGACTTACACCTTTTATTAATTTATTGTGAACTTTAAATGGCTCCCATCTCAGCAAGAGATGACTTCATTGACCAGGCTTGGTAAGAAAACAAGATTCTGAGAGCAACTGACAGTTCAAAAATGTGAAAAATAAAAACAAACACTGCTAAAAGGCAGTGGGATTTGCTCTCTCTTTATATAGAGGTGGCTGGGCCTCTCAGTATTGATGGGACTCTTTGTGTGTTTATTTGTTTATACATACAAATATAGACAGATCTATCTATCTATCTATCTATCTATCTATCTATCTATCTATCTATCTATCTATCTATCTATCTATCTATCTATCTATCATCTATCATCTATCTATTTGTATAGTGTGTGTGTGTGTGTATACACATGCACATTGCATACAGCTATACATACACATACAGTATATATCCATTTCCCTCTCTCTCTTTCTCTCTCTCTCATCATATGTCTATCTGTCTGTTTATAGAGAGAGAGAAAAAAGAGAAAGAGGAAGACAAAATATACATATGAGTATGTAAGTGTGTGTATTAGTATCCCAAGTGTACATAGCATTGAGTTCTCCTTCCAATTTTGCTGTTATTCTATTCTTTCATTCATAGCTTGCTCTGAGCCATCTTCATCTAAGCAGAATATCTTGTAATCTTTTCTACCATCAAAGCATTAATTTGTGATTCAGAATAAACAAAGACTGTCATTTAAGGTGAAAAAATTGGAAGGTTTAATTCATTATGATTTGTAAAATAAAATCATATTACTTAAGCAAATTGCAACACCTACCATTCAAGATTCAGGCCTGTCCAAAAATAGCGGGGTGGCAAGGTATTCAACAGTTGCCCGTTTTTTTTTTTTTAATTTGATTTATATGCCGCCCTTCTCCGGAGACTCAGGGCGGCTTACAATGTGTTAAGCAATAGCCTTCATACTTTTGTATATTTATACAAAGCCAGCTTATTGCCCCCAACAAACTGGGTCCTCAATTGACCTACCTTAGAAAGGATGGAAGGCTGAGTCGACCTTGAGCCTGGCGAGGATTGAACTCACAGAAATTACAGGCAGCTGGTGTTAATTGCTGCCTTTAGTAGGAGGCATTAGCCCCCTACGCTACACAGGCTTCAGAACACCCTTCCAAAAATTGATGACCACCCCACAAACTTTAAATGAATGGCTTAATTTTAGAATACTGGGAGACATTCTCCTCTTTTAAGAAGCCTCCTAAGATCTACTGAAAAAAATCTTGTTCATACTATACCCTGAAGCTTAATTGATTACAATGTTGACTGAAAAGGCTTTGTGGACCATACCCACATTTTGAAATATCACATCTGGTCACATGTTCTCCTCCTCGCCCCCCCACTCTGTTTTTCACTCAGATTGTTCATATTCAGTCAGGCCCTTCTTTAATTGGATAGATGATGTTGTATTTGTCCATATGTTCTCATTTTTCAAATAATGCAGCTTTATTTAAATTTGTAAATTGAGCTGTCTTTTAAAAAGTTTATTACAGTATAAAATACAAATAGAAACACAGTTGATGAGGAAATAGGAAAAAATAAAGAAGAAAAGAAGAATGCAAGCTAAAACGGAAAGGACAAAAATCAGTAATTTCCAACTTTCTTTGGCACAGCAGAATACCAAATACAGTTGCAACTTCAGGGGTTTTTGGGGTTTTTTGCCGTATATATTTAGTGAGTACTAGCTATTTCTATTAAAACAAAATTAATCATGAAAACCTGAAATCAAAGTTTAATTTTTAATGTTTCTAGCATAAAATCCAGAAGCAGTTTCCAAGTGGAAACAAAAGTTTTATTTTAATTAAAGCAGTTAGTTTTGCCAACTCTGTCAACTTCATTACTTTTTCCCATTCTTCTATTGTGGGATTTTCCATACTTGCTCATATAGGATTCCTGCCACATATATAATAACAAAGTTCCAATTTTTGTTCAAGTTCTTTATTCAAGATATCTTTAAAAAAATCTTCTGGTTTTAGTTTTATATTTGCTTTAAGAATCCTTTGAATTAAAAGGGGGAAAAAAAGTCAGAGGAACAATTTACCTCCAGAGGTCATGAATGCTCCAACACTGGAAGTTTTTAAGAAGAGATTGGACAACCATTTGTCTGAAATGATATAAAGTTTCCTGCCTGAGCAGGGGGTTGGACTAGAAGACCTCCAAAGTACCTCTGTTGTAAAGGTAAAGGTTCCCCACGCACATATGTACTAGTCATTCCCAACTCTAGGGGGCGGTGCTCATCTCTGTTTCAAAGCCAAAGAGCCAACGCTGTCCGAAGATGTGGCCAGCATGACTAAATGCCAAAGGCGCATGGAACACTGTTACCTTCCCACCAAAGGTGGTCCCTATTTTTCTACTTCCAGTTTTTACATGCTTTTGAACTGCTAGGTTGGCAGAAGCTGGGACAAGTAACGGCAGCTCACCCTATTACCTGTCACTAGGGATTCGAACTGCTGAGCTGCCGACCTTTTGATCGACAAGCTCAGCGTCTTAGCCACTGAGCTACCATGTCCCTTAACTATGTTGTAGTGTTGTGTTATTTTGTTAAATGTGACCCTGTAAATTAATCTGTTTTAAATGAGATGCTTAAATGATTTGGGAGAACATAATTCTGAAAAAAAGTTTGCCATTACATAAGTGATTTGAAAATGACATAATTTAATGGTTTCATTCTATAGACTCCTTGATAAAAATGAACAAACTCTTGATTCCTAACTATCAAAGATAGTGGTTCTCATGTTTAAGAGGAAACACAACATAATTTACCACTGACTTCTATTAAAACAGATTTGCAAAATCTGTCAAATTTTGCTATATCCACAGCTTGAAGAGGAATATTCAACAGCTCTGCTATTATCTGTCTTCCTCTTGTCAAAAATGTATGCATACAGAGGCAAAAACCAAAATACTCATGACGTGTTTTTTTTAAAAAAGGCATGTGTTTTAAAAATTTCATACAAAAAGAATTACTTTAGAAAAGCTGACATTAATAAGATTTACATTTAATATATCTTCATTAATTACAGGTTCACTGTTAATTGTGCTCTCCATTCAAAGGCCAAAAGTAATGCTCAATTTAGAACTTGGATTATTGGGTAACAGATGATGTTTGGGAAATCTGTTATTTTTAACCTGACTGAAATGTATTCCTACTTGGAATACCAGAAATGAGGGCTGGGAGAAATCTGTTCAGGGTTCATACAGTGCTAGTTATTTGTTACTCTGGATATTCCAGACCAGAAATGGAAAAAAAGAAGTTTTAAATTCATGATTTGAAGGGTACTTTGATAGAAATTGTGGAAACTCATAAAAGGCAAAATACAAATAGTCCTCAACTTATGACCACAATTGAGCCCAAAATTTCTGTTGCTAAACTAGACAGTTGTTAAGTGAAATTCGCTCCGTTTTACGAACTTTCTTGCCATTATTATTAAGTGAATCATTGAGCTTCCCCATTGATTTTGTTAGAAGATTGCAGAAGGTGATTACATGGTCCCAGGACACTGCAACCACCATAAGGATGAGTCAATTGCCAAGCATCCAAAATTTGGTCACATGACTATGGGAATGCTGCAATAAGTATGAAAAATTATCATAAGTCATTTTTTACAGTGCTTTGTAACTTCAAACTGTCACTGAATGAACTGTTGTAAGTCAAAGACTACCTGTGAATTCAAAATTATTAAATTGGACATGGGTTTAGAAAAGACTTGGCATCTTTTATCCCTTTTGCCAAGTGGAAAACCAATAGGTATCTTCTTGGAGATTTCTTTATGTTTGAAAGATATACTATAGGAAGCAAGTTCAGCAGGAAAATATCTTTTTATTGAAAATCTGTGAACACTGTTGGAAAACAACCTTTTACACTCAAAATATTAACATCATTTTCAGAGAGATCTCTGAATATGCCAGGAGGCAAAATAGGCCAGGAAACAAAATTAGATGTTATTTTTCTTTATCCATTTTGCTTTGATGAAAATGTATCACAATGGCTGCAAGAGAGTAGATTAGATGCACTCTGTGTCATCTTGGAGCATATTTCCTAGGTTTTCAAAAGATATTTTATCATGTTTCCAAAGCACAGAGTGAATGACATATACTTAAAATATTTTCAGCAGGAAAATATTCTGATTTTCTTTCCTTCCTTCCTCCCTCCCTCCCTCCCTCCCTCCCTCCCTCCCTCCCTCCCTCCCTCCCTCCCAATAAACCAGGGGTCAGCAACCTGCGGCTCTGGAGCCACATGTGGCTCTTTCACCCCTCTGCTGAGGCTCCCTGTCACTCAAAATATGCATCACAGCCGCCAAAGTGCCACACCCACCGGCACATGATTTATTGAGCTTTTCAACCCCTGGTAGTCCAACCATGGATAAATCCAAGAAAAGAAATGTTTCAGAAGAAAAGAAGAATATTTAATTCAACTACATATGCTAATTTTGTGGCCGCTCAAGAAATAGTCCTGGTGTTTTCTTTTCTGTGGGAAATGGGTCCAAATGGCTCTTTGAGTGTTTAAGGTTGCAGACCCCTGCAATAAACTATCTTGGGAAGAAAAAGATAATATTACAATCTGTATCCATCCTCACAGAATTTGCTATATAGGACACTGGTGCATCTTAGGGGACAGGAAATTGCTTTATATCAGATCACACTTGTTAAGGTCCATCTGTTTATTTATTCAATCCAGCTTTGCACAAAAATGTGCTCAAGGGAACTTGTGACAATAAAATGAATGCAAAGTTAACCATTGTTGTAAATATATGTCACCAAATAAATCCACAGCAGATAACAACACATCAATAAAATAAACCCATAAAAATAAAGGGCAGTTGAAATGAGAACAAAGAGAAAACATAACAGAGTGATAAATGAAGGGAATCAGATAATCAAGTCAAAGATCTATCTTAATCCAAAGCTATTTATTTATTGGTATAAAGTTGTAAGAATATGGTCGGTCCTTTTGGAGAGAAGCCATTAACATCTGTTTTATTTATGGAAAAGATTGATAAGTTAATAACAGTTGGATTAGTTTACATAGGAAATGGTATTTACTAGGAACCATAAAAAAAATTACAAGGAACTGTGAGTTTATGGTACACATAAGTGTAGATTGTTCCTAGACTTTTATTTTTGACAGAATACAGTCTTTACATTCATGCTATGTACACATTCAAGCCTCAACAGTTCCGTGAAAAAGCTGTTGCAACCCACAATCAAACACATGATATTGATAGTTTACATTTGCTAAGTACATCTCACTTAAATGATTGCTGGATGATCAGCTGATTTGAAAAGCAAGCATTCTGCAAGCACAAAGTGTGTTAGATAGCATGTGATCACACATTTCCTTATTTAGGAAGAAAAGGAAGCAATATCATTTGGCTGTAACAAATGTTCCTTTCAGCAAAATATCTAATTTTTTTTTTAACATTTAGCATTGGATTTTGTGTCAGGAACAGTATTAAGTGGGGGGAAAAAAGCTAATAATGTACTGAAATCTTCCAAATCATTGATGTTTTTTTAAAAACAAAACAAAACAAAACAAAACAGTGAGAAATCTTCTTTCAAAAGCTACAGCAGGGATTTAAAGGTTTTGGAGTTTAAAAGGAAGGCTAATTAGTTTCAAATCTTGCAATTAGCACCACTGTGGAAATGCAGCCATGTGGGAGCTGAGCAAACAACATTAATATTAACACTACAATAAAAATAACATCTGAACTAGTCAGTGTTTAGATCAATGGCACTTGGAATTGATAAATAATGAATAGCTACAGGAAATGATTTGTGAGAAGAAGAAAAAAATGAATCCACAAGGATACCAAAAACAAAAACAAAAAAACCAACCCCAACCAAAAATCAAATCCCATCCTGAAGTATGAGCAAAAAAGACCCCACGGTTTGAACAGATTGGAGCTGAGATATTATGTACTAACAGATTGGGTTGCAGTTGTCCAGCTTCTGATATATAGATTCTTCTCTGACTCGTAACCCTGCTGTCTGTGATAGTCTGATATTGCTTGGTTGCCTACCCTGAGAACAATCTCTGAAACCATTTTGCTGTCTTTGATTAACTATTGCCGCTGTGGAATACCATAAATACTATTGCTAGATGGTTCCTTTGTGTCTGTTGGCCACCAAAACAAAAACAAAAAAAAACCCCTACAAAACCCTACAAATAAGATATGGTTACAGATACTCCTTGATGTACAAGGATACTCCTTGACATACATCTAAGCCTGGTTGCTTAGTGACCATTTGAAGTTATGATAACCTGGTTCCAAAGCTGTGCTAGGCACTCCCCATCCTCCCAACATATCAGGTGCTCACCAACCAGCCTGCATTTATGGTTATGGAGCATCCTGCAGCCACATGAGCCACATGTGAAGGACCTAGGTGTATTTATCTCTGACGATCTATGCACTAAAGTTCACTGTAACAGCTTTGCTAAAAAAGCATTAAGAGCTGTAAATTTAATTTTGAGTATTTTTTGTTGTTGTTGGAAGCATTGTATTGCTAATTAGATCTTATAAAACTTACGCTAGACCAATCTTAGAGAATTGTTCAACTGTTTGCAATTCCCACCATATATCCGATATCAGTGCCAGTGAGTGGGTTCAGAAGTACTTCACGAGAAAAGTCTTGCACTCTTCTGTACACAATAGAATTCCTTATGCTACTAGGCTCAAAATGCTTGATTTGGCTAACTTAGAACTCCGTCGCTTGCGGTCAGACCTAGGTATTGCATACAAAATTATATGTACTAAAGTTTTACCTGTAAATGACTTTTTTTGGCTTTAATCACAATAATATGAATGCTAACAACCGCTTTAAACTCAGTGTAAATTGTTCTAAACTTGACTGTAAAAAATATGATTTCTGTTGTCAAAGCCTGGAATGCCCTAAATGATTCAATTGTTTCGGCTATAAATTTTCACAGTTTCAGTTACAATTTGGCTTCTGTGGACCTTACATCATACTTAAGTAGTCAGTAGAGGGGGCATGCATAAGTGTGCTAACGTGCCTATTGTCCCTGTCATTGCATTGTAAAAACTTGGCAATATTTTTGCCAAAACTGGGCATTTTCTTCTAGATTTTGGCAAAACTGACCGCATAGTAAACAATGGATTTACTATGGATTCATTTAACAACTGTAGCAGTTAATGGCTGCCTCAAGAAAAGTCATTAAATTGGGTCAGTCACATGGGTAACCTGTATTGCAACCATCACGACTTGCAACAATAATGGGCAGGTTCCTAAATCAAGGAACTTCCTAATTTTAACTTCCTTTTAACTTCCTAATTCTGATTCACAACCAAGGAAGCTCATGGCATTCTATTCCCTTCTGCCAAACTTCTCTTTATAACACATTTTTTTTTAGATCAGATGACATGAGGCTGCCCACTATGGATATGGAAATAACTGATGGCTGCTTAGGCCCACCTGGCTCTGTATATCCATGTACAGCATTATGCCGGGA
This sequence comes from Coluber constrictor foxii, assembly GCA_038048745.1. NCBI lineage: Eukaryota > Metazoa > Chordata > Lepidosauria > Squamata > Colubridae > Coluber > Coluber constrictor. The sequence continues at coordinate 156,416,241 of CM075961.1, read as the reverse complement.
ATCCAGAGAGGCTCTACAGGAACATATTTATTATTATTTACAGAATAGGAGTTGGAAGGGACCTTGGAATCTTCCTCTGCACAAACAGGAAATCCTATGCCATTCCAGATAAGTGGCTGTCCAGTCTCTTCTTAAAAGCCTCCAGTGATGGAGCACCTGAAGGCAAGCCGTTCCAGTGGTTAATTGTTCTCACTATTAGGAATATTCGCCTTGGTTCTAGCTTGATTCTTCCATTGGTTAGTTTCCATCCATTGCCTCTTGTATTGCATTGTGGTCAGTGGTGAAATTCAATTTTTTTTTACTACCAGTTCTGTGGGTGTGGCTTGGTGGGCGTGGTTTGGCTTGATGGACGTGGCTTGGTGGGCATGGCAGGGAAAGGATACTGCAAAATCCCCATTCCCTCCCCACTCTGGGGCCAGCTAGAGGTGGTGTTTGCCGGTTCTCTGAACTACTCAAAATTTCTGCTACCGGTTCTCCAGAATCTGTCAGAACCTGCTGGATTTCACCCCTGATTTTGCTTTGCAAAATAGATTGACCCCTTCTTCTTTGTAGCAGCCCCACAAATATTGGAACACTGCTATCATGTCACACCTAGTTCTTCTTTTCATTTAACTAGACATACCCAATTCCAGCAACCGTTCTTTGTTATAGCCTCCAATTCTCTAATCATCTTTGTTGTTCTTCTCTGCACTCTTTCTAGAATCTCTTCATCTTTTTTTACTTATTTATAACATCACCTGTCTGTCTATCTATCCTCTGTCTGTCTGTCTGTCTGTCTGTCTGTCTGTCTGTCTGTCTGTCTGTCTGTCTATCTATCTATCTATCTATCTATCTATCTATCTATCTATCTATCTATCTATCTATCTATCTATCTATCATTAAATGTATTTGCTGCCCATCTCACTGTGAGGCTACTCTGAGTGCCTTACAATAATAGATGTAAAATTATAAAAAATGCAAAAGCAATAGTAAAACATGAAACAATAAATATAAATAAGGAAAGTAGAACAATATGAATTAGAAGATGGGTGGGGAGGCAGCAGGATGCATAGGTCTGCTATTAATCTAATAGCCACCTCCTGTGTGTTACTCCCCCATGGGTACCACAGCCCAAACAAGAGAGCCAGGTCTTCAACCTCCTGCAGAAGGACAGGAGGTAGACCTGGGGACAGACATCACCCAGGAAGGCAGGTTATTCCAGAGGGAAGATAGGAGTCTACATATATGGGTAGACAAACTTTAAAACAACTGCATCGGCCTTTGAAAGATTAACAAAGGGGGGATCTCCTCATGTTAATGCTATTTATGGATCATAAGCATCTGAAACACCCTGTGACAATGCTTCACATGACTTTGGGTATTCACAGTTAGACAAAACCAGAAGTAGAGACATTTGCAAGATCAAAGTGAATCAGACTGATGAAATGACACAGGACAAGTCCTGCTGGTTTTTTTTCCCTTGCACATGCTGTGACATCCCACACATACAATATAAAAAGTGGCAGAGCTGGTGGCATGATGCCACGGTTGTCATTCTGACAAAAGCCACAAGAACTTGTGGATTCTTCTGATCATAAACCACTAAATAGATGGAGGAAAGTTTTGGATTTTATTTATGGCATTCATGGGATACAATTATTTTTGATAAACAATCTGGAAGTATCTCAGACCTTCTGATATTCTGATGCTGAGATTAAAAAGGTTGCCTTTGACACTGTGACACATGAGAGAGGGGACAATTCAATCTTCAGTCTGTGATGGAGAAACAATAACAGTGGACATCTGTTGTATATAATCCCTGTTTCTAAGAAAAGGAGAGACACCAATTAAAGGCATTGACTTGGTAATGCAAGTTGCCATTATTCAGAAGAAGGAGCTCATATTAAAGCAGATACGTCTATGTCAAGTCTTATGTGGAAGGCACTCCCAACTACCTCTGCCAGCACATGCACCTAGAACCCTTTTACAAACAATCCCTTGCAATCCAAAGTATATTTTTTGAAAGATTTGCCTTACTGTTGAGCTTCTGAATCTACTCCAAAGATTGGTGATCAAGGGCATCATATTACAACGGTTCTAGTCTTTCTTTGGTGAAGAAAGGTCATTGAGGAATGAAAGCTGAAGAAGCTGAAGTTATTCCAGTTTGGTTGACAAGAAGAGACCAGCTCCTTCCCTTCATGCTATTTATCATTTCTGCTATTCATGCTATTTATCATTTCTGTGAAAACAACTGGAAATATATTCCAGTTAGTTTGGTAAAAGAATAATCAGAATATCAATAATGCTCAATTTTACATCCTGGCTCCAGGCCATTTTGCAAACATCATACGAAGTCCTTTTGCATGGTATGGAGTTTTGGAGGGACTGAATGAGACAAAACAAGCTTAAATTGAATCTCCATAAGAAGGAGATGCTACATATAGCAACAGCACTTAGATTTATATAATGCTTCAGAGCACTTTATAGCACTCTCTAAGCAGTTTACAGAGTCAACAATTTGGCTCCTCATTTTACCCATCTCAGAAGGATGGGAGGCTGAGTCAATCTTGAGCCTGGTGAGATTTGAACTGCCAAATTGAGATGGCTGGCAGTCAGCACAAGTAGCATGCAGTACTTCACTCTAACCACTGTGCCACCATGGCTTATATAGATAAACCTTTCATTGTCCCAATTCCATGGTTAGGTCTGGACACAATAATACTTTCTCTGAAAGAGCAGGTTTATGACTTGAGTGTTCTGGACTCACAGTTCCAATCTGAGCAGCAGATAGAGATTGTGGCCACAGATCATTTGCCCAACTTTGACTAATATGCTAGTTGCAGCCTTTTTTGCACTGGGATCTTCTTATTCCTTTTTATTTCCCCATGTAAACCATTGTAATATATTCTTTGTAAACCAGACAGGAAACTGCAGTTGATTCAAAATATATGCTACTGGCAAAGTTTCGGGATTGGAACTCTAGTGCTGCCTTGCTGTGTTCGGGTCTAATTCAAAGTCCTTATAATATGGCTCTGCTTCTGGTTTCATTTAGACAAGCCTGAATCCATCTGTCTTGTCTGATCAATTTTAGAGAAGAGGCTTAGGATGGCCATCCTACAACTGACCAAGACAGTAAAAGCCCAGCAGTAGACCTTCTTAATGGGAGCCCAAACATTGTGAAACAGCTTATATCCTGAGTTATATTTGACCCTATCTTGATAATGTTCCAGAAACCCATTAAAATAACCCAGATTTCCACATGCCGTATTTTTCAGAGTATAAGATGCACCTTCACCCCCAAAAGAGGCTGAACATTTTGGTGCATCTTATACTCCGAATGTAGCTTTTTAGAAGCTTTTTTTCAGCCCTAACAAGGTGCTAATGAGGCATTAATGAGACATCTTCCCAGCTTTGTCTGCTCCCTCAACTCTCCACTGTGCTTTAACAAGGGCCTAGCAAGTGAAGCGATCTCCACACTTTGCTCTGACTCTCAGCTGTTCTTTAGATGCTTTTTTTCAGCCCTAACTAGGTGCTAGCTGAGTGAAGCGATCTCCCTATATTTTGCCAGCTTTTCTCATTGCTGCTTCCTTTCAGCTGTGCCTTAGAAGCTGCTTTTTATCCCCAAGCAGGGGATAAAAAACCAGCAAACTAATGTGCTGAAACTGACTAGACTAAGGACACTAGCCAGATGAATATCTGATAGGCAGATTTTTTTCCCCTTATTTTCCTCCCCAATAAATTGTATCTTATACTCCGGTGCGTCTTATATTTACGAAGATACGGTATATAGAAAGCATAGTAGTGGTGTTTTGGGTAGATTTGAATTCTGATTGTGGATTTTAAATATGAGATAATGAATTTCTGTATTGGCTGCCATCCAGTGACACTGAGACAACCATCTACCATATGGTTCATACCATGGATGAGCACTGAATCATGCTCTTTTTAAAATAATGAGATCACAGCGCTCTATAGTCTTGGACATTTTAATGTCCCAAAATATGAGCTTCAAGTGATGAAAGTAGAGATGGAAGAAGATTAAAATGAGGAAAAGAGAAGAAAAAATTATCTGCTGCATATGATCTCATGTTCATTAAGAATCTCATGCTAAATACTCCTCTCCCAAAACAAACCGGAGTAGCAGGTATATATTTCTTTTTTCCGTCTTAAGTGAAAACAAATGCCCAAACTTTCACAAGCTTATCTTTAATCTCTTGCATAATAGCACATGGCAGATTGCCCACTGCATTTTTATAGTGGTGTGCTGACTCAGGCAACCAGGATTATCATCACATACAAATTTGGGTATGTGTAAGATTTATTTGTGGATGGAACAAAAATTTTTGGGGATGATAATTCTGATCCTATTTGTTCTACCTATGTTATTGCTTTATTTTTTTTTGTGCTGTGGCTATTTTGTAATTTTCAATTATCATCAATGATAATTGCTCTATGAAATCTCCCCATCAGGAGCAGGAAACCTGTGGCTTGTGGGCCTGATTCAACTCTCCAATACCCAGAGAAATCTGGAGGCAAAATAGACAGATTTTGGTCAGGCAATTCCAAAGAAGCCACAGTGTTAAAAGGATCAAGAGATGTCTGAGAAAGAAATTGCTTTGGTCCACCATATGGCCCAAATTTGGTCCCACCATATGGGACACGGTGGCTCAGTGGTTAAAATGCTCAGTGGCTAAACTGCCAATCAAAAGTTCGGCAGTTCAGCGGTTCGAATCCCTAGTGCCACATAATGGGGTGAGCTTCTGTTACCTGTCCCAGCTTCTGCCAACCTAGCAGTTTGAAAGCACAAAAAAAAAAAATTCAAGTAGAAAAATAGGGACCACCTTTGGTGAGAAATTAATAGTGTTTCGTGCACCTTTGGTATTTAGTCAAGCCAACCACATGACCACAGAGTCATCTTCAGACATTACTGGCTCTTTGGCTCTGAAATGGAGATGAGCACTGCCCCCTAGAGTCGGGAATGACTAGCACATATGCGCAAGGGGAACCTTTACCTTTTACTTTTATGGCTCTGAAAGCATCAGGCAAGGGACCTGGATTTGTGTGTGTGTGTGTGTGTGTGTGTGTGTGTGTGTGTGTGTGTGTGTGTGTTTAGGGTAAGAACTGAAGTGGAAGCAAAAATAGTTTGAAAGAAACCAGCAATAATCCAACCCTCTTCCATTTAAAATACCACAAAGCAATTGAAAAGCAACATTTAAAAGCAGAATTCCGAGGAATGCTAATCTTTTAGAGCAGGAACCTCCAACCTTGGAAACTTTAAGCCTGGAGGACTTCAACTCTCAAACTGGCTGGAGAATTCTGGAAGTTGAAGTCCTCTAGCTTAAAATTGCCAAGGTTGAAGACCCCTATTTTAGAGGCTCTGATCCTGAAGCAATTGTTAGTTTTGAAGAATAGAGGTAATTGGCTGGGAACCTAATGACATTGGTGGACTAGTCTGAAAAAGACAAATGAGAAGACCAAAACCTCAATTGAATGGCATGAGCCATGGCATTTCCCACTTTCTTTATTCTTTACTTTTTTGCTGCCTCTTTACCTTAGTGTGAAAAAAAAAAAAGAGCAGAGAAATCTTACTAAAGATCTTAATAGCTTACAATTAGGTTGAACCTGTTTGAAATTAGCCACAAGCTGCTGTCCTTCCTTTCACTGACAGTGTTAATTCTTCCATCACTTCATACATAGGTTAGGTTAATATTTCCTGACATGACTAAATGTGTAGATGATCTTCCAATCTAATGCCTTCCAGGAATGTTAAGAGGGCTGTTCCCAGAATTCCTAGACAGATTGGCCAATTGCTTTTTGGTTACATGATATCTGCTGCCCCATCTTTCAGGATATAAAGAAGACTTTACACAACCCATCATTTTTGAGACTATTGCAATAGAGGATATCTATCTTACTGTGTTCCCAATGATATCAACAGATACATGGTGGGATCAATAGGCCCAAATTAATTTGGATCAGTGTCATGTTCTCTCCTTCCCTTGTCCCCTCTCTTAGGACAAATTAACTTCAGTGATCAACAAAAGAGACAATATTTATTGCTCAGGATTGAACTCTGGAGCTTTGGAGTTCTTTGAGCTTGATTATTTTTGTGAAGACATTTCAGTACCCAAGTAGGTAATATCATCCATGCGGGAGGGGAATGGATTTTTCCTCAAAAGTCAGATATGAAATATAACTGTGAGTTTCCACAGAGGCTCATATCATAGTAGAGATTTTGGTTTCAAACTATTAAAAAAACTAGGTGTGACTTTTTACCATTTTCTTATATATACACATAAGATAAAAAGCAATTATGAAGGTCCATAAGCTTTCTGACAGTGAATAAATAAGAACCAATGCCCAAATCTTCCTCTTTTTCTCCAAAGTTTCAATCTTACTCATCTATATTTGGTAATCATTTTATTGTTTCTGGTAGTGACCCTAACTAACTTACTATTTTTTTCCTTACCAGTAGCAATCTTCTTAATGAAGTGTAAAACAGAAGGGAAGTTATAGGGGAGATAAAGGACAGAGTAAGGAATTTAAAAGGTGTCCATGAGAAAATTCAAGAACTTTTTTAAAAAAGCGAAATAACAAGAAGTGTTTTTTTAAAAAATTGACACTCAAGAGCTTCAAATTACCTACAAGTCATTTTCTTGAACATGTTGTTAATAAGCAATCTTGTGTTAGAAACGGTAATGAAACCACAAAGTATTTTAAGTGGAAATAGGAGATAGGAAGCTATTAGCCAAATGCATTTCATCTTTAGAAGCTTCTTCAGCATCTTAAAAAAAAAAAGGAGTAATTTGATATCATGGATTTTAGTTGAAATTCATGCTGATGTCCATTTATGTGGATAATCTGATAATCCAAATCAGATTTTTTTTAAAATCCCAGGGTTCATCGAGTATTTTCTTTCTTTCATTACAAACATCGATCACCCAATGACATGTTTCTTTTTGAGCAGCTTGGAAGCATAAAAATGTAAAATATTAATCTTTGTAATATTAAATACAAGAAACATCTGGTTCATTTGCTTCTCTTCTAGTTTGGTGTTCTTGTTCATTGCTTCTTATTATATTGTTTTCCTACTGTCTGGTGTCTTATGAGTCGCCCCCAGTCATTTGGAATAAGGCAGCAACAAATCAAATGAAGCAAATAAATAATAAAAAAGCAGAGAATAATAGAACATGCTTCATAGCATAGATAAAAATACATCTATTCCCAGTTTGGATTTGACTATTTTTGATAGCAGTTTAGGGTAACCTGGCCTAAATAATCAAATACATTTAAAGAAATGAATGTCTTCAAACTTTAAAGGTAAAGGTTTCCTTTGGATATATGTGCTAGTTGTTCCCGACTCTAGGGGTTATCTGCGTTTCAAAACTGAAGAGCCAGCGCTATCCAAAGACGTCTCCATGGTCATGTGGCCGGCATGACTAAATGTCAAAGGTGCACGGAACGCTGTTACCTTCCCACCAAAGGTGGTCCCTATTTTTTCTATTTGCATTTTTTACGTGCTTTTGAACTGCAGAAGCTGGGACAAGTAACGGGAGCTCACCCCATTACACAGCTCTAGGGATTCGAACCATTGAACTGCCAACCTTTTGACCGACAAGGTCAGCATCTTAGCCACTGAGCCACCACGTCCCACTTTCAACTTTACTCTTCCACAAATGTGTTCAGTGATTTGGGGAAGTGTGGTTCTATGAAAGAATGCTAAAAATGTTCTCTCCAATGACCTAAAGTAGGACAGGGAAAGCCATATATAGCAGCTAACCATCTTCTGAAGCATCTTCTATATCCCTTCCTTGTGTCATGATCATGACTGAAGGATGTAGCAAACATTCAAGGATGAAATCAGTATGGTTTCAGTATAATGCAAGCCTCTCCCCTTTAGATAAGCAACATGATATCACATGCACAGGGGTGTAGGAACTTGTGATGGAGTAATGGAATGTATGTATTACCTTTGGAGATGAAGGAAAGAGTTGCTGTCTAGGAAACGAGAAGGAAAAACTCGCGCTTGTAAAGCAGTCATGGAAAGAAACTTTTGAATGACTCTGATAGGCCTATCCCAGCTTTGACCTTTAGGAAAGAATGACCCTCAATTCCATTTGTAGCAAACGGTTTACTTTTATTAAATCCAAGTGATTATAACCAGAGATGAGTGTCACATAATGTAACAACCGGTTTGCCCAGCACTGAAAATGTGAGTGCTTGCCTTCCGTGCATGCGTGTGGCTTCAAAACTAGGTGTATGGTGGGATAGGATGGGATAGAGCCAGGGCCAACTACTGGTTCACTCAAACTGGTCCGAACCAGCAGCAGCCCATCTCTGGTTATAGGATAAGCAAAGCCAGACCTGAATATTCTCATGTAAACCCAGTGCTTTTCCCTTCCCTTTTCCCGGGCCTTCCTCCTTTCTATGGTGTCTCAGATGCTGAGATGCTGAGCTTGTTGATTGAAAGGTCAATAGTTCAGCGGTTCAAATCCCTAGAGCTGCATATCAAGGTGAGCTCCCATTACTTGTCCCAGCTTCTGCCAACCTAGCAATTCAAAAGCATGTAAAAAGTGCAAGTAGAAAAAATAGGGACCACCTTTGGTAGGAAGGTAACAAGAGTTCTGTGCGCCTTTGGCATTTAATCATGCCAGCCACATGACGAAAGAGACATCTTCAGACAGTGTTGGCTCTTCAGTGCTCTTTGAAACGGAGATGAGAACCACCCCCTAGAGTCAGGAACGACTAGCACATATGTGCAAGGGGAACCTTTACCTTTATTTAAACTAGGTGTTTTGGTCAAAGTCCTAAAGTTTGATGCCTCTTCTGGGCTGACACCTCTGGTTCCTGTCTCCCCGCCCTCCCTATGTTACCTTACTCCTCCCTCCCCCATTTTTAGGTCAGGATGCCATCAAAGCAAAGCAGAGCTGAAGCAATGCAATGACAGATCTAACAGGGTCACCCTAACTGGAAAAGACAGTTGAAAGTTTGGTAGGAAAATCTGTGACTTCAGACTTGCAAGACTGATGTCAGCCTTTCTAGGTAGACCAGACAGGAAGCACAACTAGATGTGCATGATATCAATGTTCCAATATTTGAAGGGCTGCCACAGGAAGGAGGGAAGCAAGTTTTTTTCAAAGGCACCCGAAGGCCAGCCAAGGAATAATGGATGGGAACTGATCAAAGATCAATTAAATCACTGTTAATAGGATTTATTGGATTAGGGATTTTCTGTCTTCACTGTGAGTTGTATTGTGTTGGGGGGGGGGATACACTGAGGAAACTCAGCCAATTTCATTGCACATATGTTGTCCTCTGACAATAAAGATTTGAACTGAATTGAATTGAAGAGAGATTCAACCTAGAAATAAGGAGATTTTTTCTGACAGTGAGAACAATCAACCAATGGAACAGCTTGCCTTCAGAAGTTGTGGGAGCTTCATTACTGAAAGCTTTCAAGAAGATATTGGGCAGGCATTTGTCAGAAATGGTGTAGGGTCTTCTGCTTGGGCATGGGAGTTGAATTAGGTGTCCTTCAAGGTCCCTTCCAACTCTGTTGATCTGTTTAATCTATCTAATCTGTTAAATCTATGTTATCCTAAGGCTACAATAACATAATTCTGCAGGTCGGGATGTATAAACTACTCACTACCACTTGAGTAGGCAAATCAGCTAGGGCAGATCCTTCCTACATTTCTTTTTTATGACCATTAAATAACTGTGAGCGCCTCCATTTCTTGCCTAAGCCTATCCAAGGCAGAATCTCTTTTTCTCATCTCCTAAGGTCCTATACACATTCCATTACAGATGGCCAGATGCTGCTGGTGTCTTTTGGACAAAAGGAACAGGAGCTCCTTTTGGTGAATGGCTTCCCATCACCTAGTGACATTTCAGAAAAGAGAAGGCAGCAAGGTCAAAGGATTTATCTAATCATATTGCTTAACGTGCCTTGTAAATATGCAATCAGATTGCCATCACATGGTGGAAAGACAAAGCAGAGAAGGCAGGCATTTCTGGAATGGGTTTCAAAATAGATGAAGAATAGGGATCAGAAACTGGAATAGCAAATGTTGGCAGATATTTTTTGCTGACTCAGATTTGGCATGCAGGAGAGACCCATACTTCATTCAACTATTAAACAGTTTTTATTACAAGATATCCAGGGATTTACATCTATTCCCATTTAAAAGGAGGGGATCCAGACAGAGAGGGCTGTACACAAATGGCTGTTTGTTTGCCATATTAAATACTACACTGAACATCATTTATACAATTGAGAATTCACTTGCACATTTCCCTGAACACAGTGGGTGTATTTGTGGAAGAGAGTAATGGATTTTAAACTCTAGTTTTAAATAGCATTTCAACAACTGTGCATATGTATATATTTCCCCACAGGTCCAGATTTTGTAAACAAGAAAAATCTCAGTAAAAACCAATAGAGCGTTATTGGTATAAAAATGTAAAGAAGGCTCAAAACCCATTATTTACCCAGAGATCAAATAGTTTACTTACAAATAATCTCATCCGCTTGGAAGATTCTTTGAAACTCCCAACCAGGTACTAAGTACCCAGCCAGAAGAAATGGCTTGTTTAGAGTCATTGAGCTCTATTGGGTAATTACTTTAATTAGCTCGTTTTTGGGAAACTGCACATTAGCTACATGACAGATCAGAATAGCTGTGGTCTATTGAGTAATTATTTAATTAGGCCATGTTTTAAAAACAGTTTATCACTCATATAATGGACTGGAACTAGCTCCTTCTGGTCTTTTGTGAAAATATTTAATGAGGCCAAATGTACTATCAATTGAGAAAAAAAAAAGAGAGAGGGAAAATAGAAAGCCAAAAGGACGAGGGAGACAAAACTATTTTGCAACATAGTTAAAAAGAAAAAAAGGATTTAATACATAAGACAGCAGATGCTTTCTGCACAGGGAACCCTCAAATACTTCTCAGGCAGCTGAAGATATTTTATTGGTTGTATTATGGGCAGGGGAAGGTTGAGAGAAAGTTTTTTTATAATCATTCTGTTCATTCTGAGCTGGAGACAAGGATAGAAAAATTAAAATATAAAGGTGTCCCATCACCCTCCTCCTCCTCCCCAAAAAGTTTTTCTGAATCTTTGCTGATTGGTGTGTTCTTAAGGGAGGCTGTTCTTCCTTAAAGGGGAACTGGCTAATATCCAAGAATGGTATTTTATTCAAGTGTGTTGGGAAAGTGAACCTGGGATCTAAGATGATCTGGCATCACTCTGGTGAATCAGGCTTAATTAAACCCAGCGATGAAAAGATCAATGTTGAAATATGCCAACAAATAAAGCTTGGGGCAAGTGGCAAAAAGATGTTTTTACTTACTCTAAGGAGGAGGACAACCATCAAACAACCATTTCTCCCCACCCCCTTTTCAGATATTATTGTGCATATATTAGTTTGCCAAATTTCATCTCTATATAAAATTGAGTGGACATGCACATAAAAATAGCTGGATAGATGGAGGATGGATGGATGGATGGATGGATGGATGGATGGATGGATGGATGGATGGATGGATGGATGGATAGATAGATAGATAGATAGATAGATAGATAGATAGATAGATAGATAGACCGATCAGCAGCTTTCTTTAGAGTTAGCAAGAGAGAGAGAGATCTGGTAGACAGACAGACATAAAATTAGTTGATTAACACAATTAGGCTTCCAGGACAAAGATTTTTCTTCGTCCATGATGTCTAGAAACATATGAGCAGCTTAACGAGCCAAATACTTGTCTTTTAAATAAAAGTTGTCTTCTAGCTTTCAAATAATCAGCCTATCACAGACATTCTCAAACTCTTTATCATTTATAAAAATAATAATTGAACCTATGTAACCTCATGAATCAGCAAATGGGCAAGAAAAAAATATACTATTGACTTTCAATCCTATTTTAATCAGTACATTATAAAGGTTCTGAAATATTGTATTCCTCCAATTGCCCATCACCGTTTGCGTAGGTAACATGAGAAGCAAATTACAACAGTATTGAAAAAGTGACTTACAACCATCGCAATGTCTCCATGGTCACATGATAAAAATTTGGGCACTTGGCAACCAGCATATATTTTCAAATGCAGCATCTGATCTCTATTTGTGACTTTCCCAGCTATCTTCCAAGAAACAAATGGAGAAAGTTGGATTCAATTGCAAAACTGAGTGTGGCTCAGTTAACAACTATTTATTACTCAGGCCCTGCTTAAAAGTACATTTTGCTCCCAATTTTGTTCCTAAATTGAGGACTATCTGTAAAAAGAACATGAGACTCCAAGTGGAAATTGATCACTTGCACCATTTATTTGGGATATACTTGAATAGGCTTAGTTTAGCTACCTGGGTCAATACTTTATTTTAGTCTATTTGGCTGCCATTAAGGATTGTTTATCCTTTTGTTTCAGTATTCTCCCACGAAGCCCATAATTAACATATTTGTGTTGGGGTTTCTCTTCCCCCCTTTATTTATGGTTTGTTCAGAAAACAACACCAAGCCCAGAAATATCATGTTTATTTTTCTTCGGATTTGAGACTTCTTTCAAATGCATAAATTATTTGGAAGCAAAAACAAGCAACGAGCAAAACCCACAATGGAAGCAAATAGTTCAGGAGTGACTAAGTATAAGAGCATGTTAAATTTAGGGATAGCAAAATGCTTCTGGGAAAATAAAATTTATATCTGTCTAAAATAAGCCTATAGCAATCCTGTAAGAAAATAGTGGGCAATATTTGCTTAGAATGAACGAATAAACCTAATTTCAGGAATTTATTCCAATGCATCATCTTGAGAAAGGCTGATCTAAGTCATTATGTTAGCTATAAGAACTGAGGCTGTCAAAATAGAATGAGCAGGTTTTAGGCAAGACAAAAACTGAACTTATGACTCCAAATCTCTAGGCAGTAAAAGAAATGCCAGTGTTTCACTCTATTTAAAAGAAAAGAAAAAAAACTGGGAAGAAAATAGCTAGGATTTAAACACGGGAATTGCAGGCCTCTGCAAGTGTATGTTTTGTGACATCACAATGCAAACATATTTATGTACTTGTACATTAAGACACAACCACAAAAGGGCAGGATCTTCTCTGGAATGTTCTGCAATCCATCATCATCATAGTTCATAAAGAACACCAGTGCTTGGAGCACATTCATCCCTGCAGCTGCCTTTACAAGTATATAATTGTAGGCACATCTTCTGTCTATTTATGGCTTTTATCTTCTCTTCGATAAAGCAATTTAGCTAGTCCTCAACTTACAACCATTTGTTTAGCAATCATTCAAAATCACAATGGCACAGGGTGTGTGTGTGTGTGTGTGTGTGTGTGTGACTTACAATCAGTGTTCACACTTACAATCATCTCAAGCATCCCAGAGGTCATGCGATCAAAATTTGGGCAGTTGCCAACTAACATGAATAAGTAGAAAACAGTTATTCATTCCTGCATTCCAGATCTGATGATGGCCTTCACTGTGGCAGCCTGGCAGTGTGGATATATACCAGAATCCAACAAGCGAAGCAAATAGGAGGTAACTTTTCTGTTTGTCTTTCACAGCAAATAATTTTTAGAGGTATACCGCTTTTTGAATGTGGTTAGACATCTAACAATTCATAAACATGATGTCTTCTTCATTACATCCCTGTGAAAAATTCTATCATAGAGCATTAATTTAGTCTAAAGAAGCCAATAGGGCAAAACTTAGATGGAAGATGGAAATGTAAAATAATTGTAGACTCCATCTTGTTTACCTTGAAGCCTTTTCTGATGTGCTGTAACATCACACCACCATTCCGTCCTTCCTGGAGGGCATCCGAGTCCCTTCTGTGAACAAGATGCTGGCAATTTTCCTTTGAACTGAACCAAAAATTATTTATTGAGTCAAATATTTGTCATGGTCCTTTCTCAACAGCTTGCTTTTGTGTGACATGTATTTTTTCCCCTCAAAGGCATGAAATATTGTAAGAAAGAAAAGAAAAAAGAAAGAAGAAGTGGGGGGGGGGGGAGAGAAGAGATGGAAAATAGAGAGAGAGGGGGGGAGAAGGAGACCAATTCTCCTGGCTTGAGTTTCTTAATATTCATGAAAGAAGAAAGTGATGTACCTATTTCTTTTGAAGCAGAGAAAGCTTATGCATACTAGGGGGAATCTCAAACAAAGAGAAAAACTCAATAATGGAGATATACCTTGTGTGTGTACTCATGCGTGTATGTGTGTTTGTGTGTGCATGAGTGCACACGTGCTTTTGAAACGAGGGGCAGGGATAAGATGAAGAACATGAAAGAGGCAAAGACAAAGAGAGAGATGATAAAGCATGTAAAATTAAACTAGGTGAGATTAAAAACTACATTTTATGTAGGCTCTCTTTAAAGAAGGAATCAAAGAAGAGAACTGCTGACGGAATATGCCCCATATGAAGTATAATTCATCATTTGACGGGATCAACTGAATTAATATATTTTTAAAAAAATATCAGGAAGTTAAAATGGAATGTCCAATGTTACATCCCGATTTCAGATTTCCATAAATGGTTAATATTGTTCAGTTATTGAATTCAATGGATAAAAAATACTGGGGAAGTAGATGGAGGAATTCACATCAATGGAGGATCTAGATCAGTGTTTCTCAACCTTGGTAGCTTGAAGATGGGTAGACTTCAACTCCCAGAATCCCCCAGTCAGCAGCTGGCTGGGGGATTCTGGGAGTTGAAGTCTACCCATCTTCAAGCTACCAAGATTGAGAAACATTGATCTAGATAATCGATGGATGGTGTTCAGACGAACATTCTGCCTCTTCCAACACTCCAGAGTCTTGAAAGGCTCAAATTTCATAGTACAATGTTACTTCAGTACTCATCCTTAATTGGTTCTGGTAGGTGTGACAAGTATTAAAAAGGACGGGTACTAAGCAAATGATGTGACTTACAACATTATCTTTTGTTTCATCTGAGAAGAATTCTTATTTGTCCTTTTTCCTTATGACAGCAACCTTCCCATCATGGCCAACTTCCTATCCATCCTCTCCCCCCATTTCCTTTTGCAGTACATCAAATATAGTGGTGGGTTTCAAATTTTTTTACTACTGTTTCTGTGGGCATGGTTTGATGGGTTTGGCATGGCTTGATGGGCATGGCTTAGTGGGCATGGCAAGGGAAGAATACTGTAAAATCTCCATTCCCACTCCATTCCTGGGGGAAGGTTACTGCAAAATCCCCATTCCTTCCTCACTCCTGGGGGAAAGATATTGAAAAATCTCCATTCCCACTCCCAACTGCTGGTATTTTCCAGTTTTCCAAACTACTCAAAATTTCTGCTACCGGTTCTTTAAATTGCTCAAAATTTCCACTACTGGTTCTCCAGAACTGGTCAGAACCAGCTTGATTTCACCCCTAATATGGGGGCAGGGCGATACAGAGGTGGTATTTACTGGTTTTCCGAAGTACTCAAACTTTTTGCTACCGGTTCTCCAGAACTGGTCAGAACCTGCTGAAATCTCTGATCAAATACCAAACAAATGTGAGTACCAGGACAATATTTTCATGTCAAAATGCCTCAAATACCACATTCAATAACTTCTGAAACAGTCAAGTGACAAGGGATCACTGTACTTCAAAGAGAACAGCCAAATCTAAAGCCCTGAAAATTTCCAAGTCTGAGGACAAACTAGATGAAGTATGGTTAGGATAACATGATGGGACTACAGAATATACAAATATCTTCTGGCTCCCATATCCCATATCCTCAGATATTGAGTAAATTGAGACTTTACTTCAAAAAAGATATATATATATATATATATATATATATATATATATATATATATATATATATATATATATATATATATATATATATATATATATATATATATATATATAAAAATCAAGCCTCCCCCACTGCCCACACATATGTGCGCATCCATTTGAAAAAATGTTCCTCCTATTTCCACTTGGATGGCTGGGCACACAGATATATTTGAACATTTTATGGTTATAGTAGTCCAAACATAATTTGTTTATTTCATATAGCTGTAAACAATGGTAGTGCTATGTCAGTATAAGACCATTAAAAAAAAAGATATGTTTTTTTGGTGTCAGTTGTCCATATTAACCATGCATTTGGCAGACACAGAAGAGATTCTTTAAAAAATGTTGCTAGTTTTTACGAGCAAGTTTAAAGGTTAAAAGAGTTGGAAGGGATCCTGTAGGTCCAACCTAGTCCAACCCATAGCCCAAGAAGACCCTACACCATTTCGGACAGATGGCAGTTCAGTCTCCTCTTGAAAACTTCCAGTAATGAAGCTCCCACAATGTTTAAAGGCAAGCTATTGTATTAGATGGTTGCTCTCACTTATTCAGAAAATTTCACCTTATTTCCAGATTGAATCTCTCCTTCTTCAGTTTCCATCCATTATTCTTTGTCTGGCCTTCGGAGGCTTTGAAAAACAAGCTGATCCCCTCCTCTCTGTGGCAGCCGTTCAAATATTGGAACACTGCTATCATGTACCCACTGGTCCTTCTCTTCACTAGATTATCCATGCCCAGTCTCTGCAACTGTTTAACTCAAGTATACCACTCTCTCTCTCTCTCTCTCTCTCTCTCTCTCTCTCTCTCTCTCTCTCTCACACACACACACACACACACACACACACACACACACACACACACACACTCACACACACACACACACACACAAAAGCACAGAGACAAAAAATCTAGAGCAGGGGTCTGCAACCTTAAGCACTAAAAGAACATTCGGACCCATTTCCCGCAGAAAAGAAAACACTGGGAGCCACAAAACCTGGATGGGCCTGGCCAACTTGATGTCACTCACTTCCATCAGTCACATGACCCACCCCCCCTAGCCACACCTACCCAGCTGGTCATTAGGGCAGACAACTAATTGTTAAAAAACACCGGGAACCACAAAACCCTTTTGACATATATCCCCTCCCTCCCTCCCTCCCCACTCTCTCCCTCTCTCGCTGTATCTCTCTGTCTCTTCCCTGGCTGCTTCTCCATCCCCCGTCATCCTTACCTTCTCAGGCCAGGTGAGGAGTGACTGGGAAGGAAGGGTGAGGGACGGGGCTAGCCAGGGGTGGGGTCACCTGACAGGGAGCCACATCAGAGGGCCCAAAGAGCTGCATGTGGCTCCACAGTCACAGGTTGCTGACCCCTGGCCTAGAGCTTTGGTATACTTTAAGGACTTGTCAATTTTATTTTACTATCGCATAAATGGATTGTGTCCACTGCATCAAATCTATCATGAAAATTTCTCACAAAAGTATTTGATAGAGGCCTATATTGGTAAGTGGACAGGGAAAAAAGGCAAGATTGCTTAAAAGGTCATAAGCTGCATTGCAGTTCCCCCCTCCCTCCCTCCCCGTGCATGTGAGTTTTGCAGGTTTTCACAAACTTTCACTGGATGAGACTTGCTGCCAAAGCTGCCCTCAGCTTGGCTTCTCAAAACACTGCCATTGGCGCGATTTGATTACTGAGGAACTGCTCTATATCATGCATGGATTCTGCCTACACACCAGAGCCTGCCAGATGGAATGAAAGCCATCTGGAACTCTGGTTAGTGTTTCGTGATATGGGTTAAAACACGCTCAAAGTACATCTGTGCTCTCCGTCTCTGTCCACCTCTGCCTATCTCTGCACACGTAAGTACATACACAGCTCTTAATTCTCCAAGGGCAGTTTTTCCACTCTAGGTCTTTTTCGTTGTGTGTGTGTGTCCTTTCAGCTGGAACTTTCTTTTTTTAAATGGTTTTGCTTTTTTTAAAATCCTGAGGAGAGGAGAATGTCATACTTCTGTCAAGATCACTGGTGCTGCTGGGCTTGGCCCCTATTTGCCTGGTTAGAGATGGATGACCTTCTAAATAGGATAGGCAGCAAAACTGGCATCTCCTTTATTTGAGGAACTGGTCTTTATTTGTGACGGTTTTCTTCATGTTTAGGGTCTCCTATGAGAAGCCCAAAGCCACCATAGGACAGTAAATGTCCTTCACTGCTGGGGTTGCTGTTTGCTATTCTATTAAATACACAGCTCTTGCAGGCACTGTTTACTGTTTAAATAAGTCTTTTTTTTTCCACTCTTGGCTCAAATCCTAGTGTTTACTTTCAGATTAGACAGCATATAAAGAGAAAATGCCTTTTCTCTGAGCCCCCTTGGTACAGCTGGCTGATGAAGGAGCAGAAGCAGGGAGCATGTCTTGTTGTTTGCTTACTGAAGGGAAAAAGTCAAGGAGAGTAGAAACCACTCTAGAATCTCCAAGCTTTTTCTATTTCTGTACTGTTTTTGCAGGACTGGCTTTAGGTTAGTGGAGCACTTGGCAAAGTGCCCTGTAGTGGCACCTTTCCTATATTAGTAGCTTATCCCCCCCATCAGCTTTAATTGGTAGCAAGAGTTAGATAACAAGTGACAACAGTGATTCAAACAACAATAAGCCATGAGCTGCCATTTTAATTTCTCACAGCACTCTTGAATGGCATTATTCCAAAGAATTTGAGGGGCTGCCACAAAGAAGGGAGGGGGGATTTATTTTCTAAAGCACCAGAAAGGAAGACAAGAACAATGGATGGAAACTAATCAAGGAAAGAAGCAATTAAGGAAAAACTTCTTAACAATGAGAACAATTAACCAATGGAAAAGCTTGCCTTTAGAAGCCGTGGGTGCTTCATCACTGCAGGTTTTTAAGAAGAGACTGGACAGCCACTTGTCTGAAATGGTAATGATATAGGGGAGGATACGTCACCGCGTGCTGGCCTGTGTGCTGGAAATGGCATGTGATTCCACCTGGATCGCGCAGCCCAGCTGGCCTTCATGTGCATGGGAGTGCCAATACCTGGAAGAGTGCATGAACTGGCAATCAAACTTCCGGTTTCCAGCATGAATGTGGGCCCGACAAACAGATGGCCATTGCACATGCGTGTGATGTAAACCCGGAAGTTCAGGTGCCAGCTTGCGCATGCGTGATGGAATGCCACTCTTCCAGGTTTCACCGCTCCTGCATGCATGACAGTCAGCTGATAGGCATACATGTGTGCACAAGAACACAGAAGAGGAGCCAGCAAGGCCATACATTCTTCGTGGGATGGTTCTGCATTCAGCTTTCGGCACACTTTCCAGAGGTTTGCCAACATGTATAGGGTCTCCTACTTGAGCAGGGGGTTGGACTAGAAGGACTTCAAGGTCCCTTCCAGTTCTACTCTGATTGTAATTGTCCATTTTGGAAGTTCAAATGGTTTTCAAAATCGGGTATTGGCTGAAAAGTCAATGGTAGGTCCATTTAAGTCCTTTACCCTTTATATGATTTCAACACTCACAGCAAGGTTGGCAAATGTGTAGAAACGTTCGTGTAATGGCCTTTCTGAGAAAAGCAAAACAGCCAATTTTTTTTTTTAAAAAAAGACAAGAATAGAAAATTGTTTTCCCAGCAGCCTGTTTTCCCATAATAGGAGGTTGGGAACAATAGGTGAATCTAAATGCAGTGGGGTTTCCTTTTCCTTTTTCCTCAGGCTTTTTCTCATCATGGTTATCATAGGAGAGGACAAAATAATGCAAACAGTCAGTCAGTATGGCTACACACACACACACACACACACACACACACACACACACACACACATGCACGAAGGCATGCACACACACGTGCATGCATGCATCATACAAATTGTAGAATTTATTTGAAGGTGACCTTCTTGCTTCTCTCTGGATGTTTGGATGTTTTCTTACAGGCATTTCATTACCACCTTGCTAACATTGATGATATCACCTAGTTTGGGTAATGAAACTTCTGCCAAAAAAAAAAAAAAAAACCTCAAGCTCAGAGAACACCAAGGAAGCCTCATTTCAACACTGAGCTACGAATATTTTACTTTATTATTATCTGAAGGATTATCATGCTAAATTAGAAGGCCATGGTCCAGTGCCCAAAGAAGAGCCCAATAATAACAAGGAAGTATGCTTTAATCAAAGGGTCTTTGATTTTTATGTATGTCTGCTAATCCTGAAGTCACTAGGGATATAAAGGTCAGAAAAGTATTGATGCCTTTGATCTTTGATATTGGAGAAGTCTCCTGAGAATATCATGGGCAGTCAAGAAAAGAAACCAAAGGATCATCAAATAAATCAGCTCAGAATTCTCACCTGATGCTCAAATTATCATACTTCAAAACAAATTGCAGGTAGTTCTTGACTTATATTACAGATGTGCCTAAAATTTCCATTGTTAAGCAAAGCAATTGTTAAGTGAGTTTGCTTCATTTTATGACTTCATGATTTTATGTATTTATGGTTTGTGTTTTGTGTATGTGTGTATATGCGTGTGTTACATTTATGATGAACAGTTGCTGGAACTGGACATGGCTAGTCCAGTGAGACCAGGACTGACCAGTTTGCTCACCTTGCAGTCCAAGGGACTTGCAGGTGTCTTCTCCAGCACCATAGTTCAAAGGCCTCAATTCTTTGATCCTCAGCCTTCCTTATGGTCCAACTTTCACAGCCATACATGGCAACTGGAAAAACCATAGCCTTGACTGTATACACTTTTGTTGGCAGGGTGATACTCTGCTTTTTAGTATGCTGCCTAACTTTGCTGTAGCTTTCCTCCCCAGGAGCAAGTATTTTTTTACTGAATTGATATTCCCGAAACACACACACACACACACACACACACACACACACACACACACACGGTGAAAAAGATGACCTACAGTATGTTCTTCAGTGGTATCAGGCATCACTGCCATATTTCTTCTGGTGCTGAAAAAAAAAAGTTTGACCTTTGGTCCCAAAAAGGATTCCTATCCCTTCTGTACATCCTCACATAATTCCAACTGATTACTCAACATGCATAGGATTGAATTGTAAAACTCAGTATATTACTTAAGTATGTGAAAAGCCTCAAATGACCAGAAGCAAGAGAACATTCTGCATTCTTAAGCCTGGGCCAAGTGCTAATAATGGCCGTAATGTTTTTTGCCTTGTGATCTTGTAGTAGTTTGTGTTTGTTTGTGTGTTTGTTTGTTTGCTTGCTTGCTTGCTTGCCATTTGCCCAGTATGTCAAGTTCTATGGGTGAATGATAAAAAATATTAGATCATTGAATGTTTCCAAAATTATTAAAAGGTAAAAGTAGCAAATAGGAAAACACAATTAACGAATAGCTCAAGAAGCTTTTAATCAAATCTACTGTAGTATAAAATGGAAAAGACTTGGTAGGAGAGAAAGGTCTTTGGCAGTGAATAAACATAATATGGTTGGTCCTGGACTTATGACCACAATTGAGGCCAAAGTTTTTGCTGCCAAGTGAGTTTTGCCCCATTTTATGACGTTTCTCGCTGTGTTTGTTAAGTGAGCCATTGTACTTATTAAGCTAGTAAATACGGTTAAATGAATCTGGCTTCCCCATTGACTTGGCTTCTCTGAAGGTCACAAAAGGAGATCACATGACCCTGGAACACTGCAACTGTTATATAACACTTATCAAGTCTCTGAATATAAATTGACCACGGGGATGCTGCAAATTCATAAGTATGAAAAATAGCCATAAGTCACTCTTTCTACTCTTTCCAAAGCTGAAAATACAGAAGCTGTCTGGGAGAACTTTTAAGTTTTAAAAGTTTAAGGTCATAACCCTTGAAATCTGAAAGGCTCATACGGGTCAGCTAGTTAAAATACCCATTAGTGGTGGTCTAATCAGACACATTAGAAATGGCTGGATTTCACTTGGAGCAGCTAGCATTTATGGCATGGCAGGGGTAAATGTTGAAAAAGAGAGAAGTGATTCAGTTAATACATACACTGTGTTCAGCCATAAATACTTTAGTTGTGACAGGTCAAAAGGATGCAATGTGCTGGCTTTCAGCCTATGCATTGAGACATTCCCGTTGTACGTGCAATGAGGAAAGCACTTCAGCATTTTACAATTTGTTGTTGCATACCAGGACAAGTATGCAAGAATAAGTATTTAGATTAAGTGCAGTCAGATAACCCAGTGCCATTTTCCTCAGCCATGCTTCATAGACTTCTTATCTGTGAAAGGAATACCCAGAAACGTCTCTCCACATAGATTTAAGATGACTCAGAGAGTCAAATTGAAATAATCCTTCTTCTATGAAGCAACCCAGATGAAGATTAGCCAAATTTATCAGGTACAACAGGAGAGATTTTATGTGTTTACATTTTATGAGGGCCCAAGAAGACTGCAAGTTGAATCTTGCTTTGAGATTCTGTGCAGATCTCAAAGATGTGATTAAGAGCCAAGCTAGATCATATAGAAAATGTAGAGATGCCATATAAAAGAGAAACCATACCTTTAGTTCCCCAGTTCTGTTATAATATCGCCGTGTATCACATTATTGTTTACAAATCACACAAGTAACCTTGTGTAAGAATGATGTAAGCAGCTCTTCAAATCAAGTGCCCTCAAAATTCTATGACTGGAATTTTGGTATGTAAGTGATATTTCACTTCAGATTTTAGGAGTAACCTAAATGGTATCTCCAAAAATGGTATCTCAAAAATAGACTTCATTACTAACATTTTAGTTCTTTTCTCAGACTGGTATAAAAAGAACACAATTATATTACTAAAACCATATATGAGGAAATTGTAGAAGTATGTGTGGTATATAGATGTGTGTTTTTTTTAAAAAAAATTAAAGACCTTAGTAATAAATGAAATGTTGTGATTCTATGTTCAGATTGATTTGAATAGCCAAAATTTCCCCAGACCAAAGCCTAGAGGCACTGTAAAACAATACCTCTAAAGGAGACCAAATTGGAGAAGAATGATCTAAAGCTAATTTCGCAATTAAATATTGTGTAAGAATGGACCTCTAAATCTTTCTGAATCTGTCTGTCTTTTAAATTTTTTAATGTAATCTCTTAATCAGGCAGATATTTAAATTATAGTCATTTCACTGAGTTTCTCAGTTCAGTGTAAGCCGTGCTTAAAATTTAGGAAAAGGAAGGCTTCTTTTCATGAGACATATAATTAAATAATCCAATTATCAGCAGATTTTCATATTGTCCCACAATTTTCTCATTACATCACTCTGTATATGTGTCTTTACGTTATCTCAAAGTTAACAAAAATATGTCCTTTCCTAATAAAATCCTGTAATTCATAGAGAACAAGAGGTTGCTTTGTTATGCCCTCAGAATACCCAAACCGCTTGCTTACCAAGTTTTTACCACCCAGTCTTTAGGATCAGCTGACCATTTTCCATACTTATGACCGTGCTGCAACATGATCATGTGATCAAAATTTGGAGTCTTGGCAACTGACATATATTTATGATAGTTGCAATGTCCTGGGATCATGTGACCACTTTTTGCGATCTTCTGATAAGCAAAGTCAATGGAGAAGCCAGATTCACTTAGCAACCACGAAACTAGCTTAACAAGAGTTAACATTTTTCTACAATAAACTTCATGAAAATGGAATGGGTAGCCAAAAAAGTCATATGCACCATTCGGAAACCCAGCAAATCAGAACAAGGTAATATTCTTGCTCTTCCCTTGGAGATAATTTCTTTGCTAACAGATAAAATCATTGGATAAAAACCATATTGGGTTGCTATGACTTGCAGAAGGCATATTGGAGGTTTGTTCAAATATTTTTCTTGACACAGCTAATATCTCTGCTGTACTGTATATATTGCACAATTTCAGCATTCCAGTCTGGCTGTTCAGTTAAAATTGAGTGAAAACATATTTCCTCTCTCCTTTGCTTACTCCTTCCTCTCCTATCTGTTTTCACACTTTGCTCTGCCTGTTGACATCTTTGACATTGAAATGAGATTTGAGGGTGTCTTTTTTTCAAGACGTACCTTACAAGCAAACATTATGGTTTGATTACTCTGATCAATAATGGATTTGAGGTGTACTACCAATGTGTAAATTGAATAGTTACAGTCTGGATTTTATCTCATTTATTTTAATATTGAGATTAACCTACCTTTCCTTGTGCCCTGGGTCAAAATAAAGAGTGAGGGGTTTTTTTGTTCAGTACTAAAGTAAGTGATTTTTCAGTCCATTGTAAAATATAGAAACCTCTCTAAGACCCGTGGTGGTGGCACAGTGGTTAGAATGTAGTACTGCAGGCTATTTCTTCTGACTGCCAGCTGCCAGCAGTTCAGCAGTTCGACCCTCACCGGCTCAAGGTTGACTCAGCCTTTTATCCTTCTGAGGTTGGTAATATGCTGACTCTTCTAAACCACTTAGAGAGGGGTGTAAAGCACTGTGAAATGGTATATAAGTCTAAGTGCTATTGCTAAGACGAGCAATGCTGAATGTTAGGAATACGGTAGGGCTGGTTCATGGATAATGCTTTTAGGCCAGTTAAAAGATATCCCATTGCCCTTTTGCTATTAATCACTTACATCAATGACCTAATCTTGCCATAATAGACCAAATTGCTATCCTCCAGGCAAGTTCTGTGCCTCAGGAAAACAAAACAAACAAATTTAAAAAAAAACCCTTTTCTGGTGCAAAATCTTAGAACAGTTGTCAACGAATCTTTGGACATAAAAATTGCAGAAATTGCTTCCCTCCCAAAAAACAAACAAACAAACAAAAAGCCAACTCTGAAAGTGGCTACATCACCCTCCAAGCAAATGCATTAAAAAAAGAAGAGACATATTTATATGACGTTTCTATTTGCTCATGTACTAGTACATTATTGCTATATATTGAGAAACAATTAGAATTATTTGAAGAAAAAGAACTATGGAGTCCATCTCACCACTAGTGGGAAATGCTGTGATTAAGAGAATTGAATGCCTGTTCAGACTATTGCACAGATTCTAACTGCAGATGGCTAACTTCAAGCCAGCTCTCCTTTTCTCTCTTCTTATGCAAACCCTCCAAGTATGTGTGGCATACCAGTGGGCTGCAGCTGCCAAAAAAGCCAACAAAGGCCTATGCTGTATTAACAGAGGGATAGAATAAAGATCACAAGAAGCATTAGTACCACTTTATAATGCCTTTATAATACACACGTGGAATATTGCATGCAATTTGGTTGCCACAATATAAAAAAATATATTGAGAGTCTAGAAAGAGTGCAGACAAGAACAACAAAGTTGATTAGAGGTTTGGAGGCTAAAACATATGAAGAACGGTTGCAAGAACTGGGCATGGCTAATCTAATGAAGAGAAGGACCAAGGGTGACATGATAGCAGTGTTCCAATATTTGAGAGGCTGTTACAGAAAAGAGGGGGGCAAAGCACCCAAACGCCAGATAAGGAACAATGCATGGAAACTAACCAAGGAGAAAACCAACCTAAAACTAAGTAGAAATATTTCCTGACAGTTTGAAGAATTAATCATTGGAATGACTTGCCTCCAGAAGTTGTGGGTGCTCCAACATTGGAGGTTTTTAAGAAGACAACAATTTATTCAAAGGTTTAAGGTTTCCTGCTTGAGGAAGAGGTTGGACTAGAAGACCTCCAAGGTTCTTTCCAACTCCATTATTCTGTTATGTTTGGTTTGCTGATTTTTTTTAAAAAAAGCTTGGTTATTTGGAAGTTGACATCACAATTTATTTGGGGTTCCTATGTTGGGTCAGGTCAAAGCAAAGGCTTCCCTGAATAGAGGATTGTTTGTTTGTTTGTTTGTTTGTTTGTTTGTTTGTTTGTTTGTTTATTTATTTATTTATTTATTTATTTATTTATTTTTTACCACTCCTGGTGGAATTCATGCCAGTAACACTATTGCTTTTCCATTGTGAAATATTGACAATGTTCTCCACTTGGGTTTCCTTTTGTAGAAACACAGGGGGCAAATAAATTCTAATGCAAAATTAGCAGAAAAGTGGGTAACAGTCCAAACCTTTATTGCAAGAATAATATTTTCCAACTGGAGTTGTTATTAGAGTTACCATTTTCTTATTTCTAATCACTGTTCCTTGTACTCTGAAACAAAAAAAAATCACTAGTAATGAACAAGAGAACAGTGCTAGAGGGAGAACATAATTCTTTTGAAGATACACCATAAATTTCAGGCAGAAGCTTTTAGGAGAGTGCTGATAGCAATATTGGGCATTGCTGGCAATGAAACATCAAGACATTTTTATCACTTGCTTTTGTGAATCTAAGATGCCCCGTCCCCTTTCTATATAGCTAAAGAGTGTTATTTAAATATGAAAGACACCAGGTGCTCCACTAGGAAAGGTTGGTGAGTTAATTCAATAGGATTCCTGGCAGAACTCCTATGTAGTCTCAAAAGGAACTGTCAAGGTGAAATCACAACCATGCAGATGTGAAACCACTAGCACTTTGGAAAAATATGGGCCCATGAGCATATCTAAATCTTAGTTTTATTTAGATAAAACTAAGATAAGTCAGTGTCTTAGAAAACAATGAGTAATGATACTCTTCAAAATAATATGATATGGAATTGTCTGGTGAACTAGCAATATCATTGACCTGGGAGATTTCATAACGATGTCAGTCAGATGCTTATAGCTATTTCCCATTTTTTATTTCAAATCTTCCTTCTTAAAATACCCATATTAGTTTAACAGAAGCCTTGGAGGAAGGGGAGATAATAGATGCTAAGCACTGTCTCTATAGATACAGTTATTGGATTGCTCAAATAAAGCCAAATACAGTTCTTATAAATCTGTTTTGGACTGAATTAAAAAAAAATTCTAGTAAAGGAAGAAAGATGATATGGCTGGGCATGCCAGAGTCAAGTGTGGTGTTAAGTATAACGGTGTTTATGGATGATTCTGCAAATGTCTAGAGACAATTGGTGTCAGTCTGCTGCTCTTCTAGTTCAACCATCAAAAGAAAATTGCTTCCTCTAAGAGACCTGCTTCCAAATAATAAATGCCTCAAGAGTTCTGTTGGTGGACATTTTTATGTGTTAGCAAACCTATGCTGGCAAAGTAAGACTGATCTTTCTCAACTGGTTCTAAAGGGCAAATGCAGTGAACTCAGGTGTCAGATCTGCCTTCTCATCCTTCTTTGCTTTGATGGCAGCCTACCATAAAGCATGAGGAGATGGCAAGGGGGGATGCAGGGAGGGAGGGAGGGCAGAACCAGAGGTGCCAACTAGAGATAATGGTTGAATGATCCATGGACACAGGCATGGATATGGAATGCAAACACCAAACTTTAGAACCAACTGAGTTGAACTTTATTGGACACTAGTAGAATGATCAGGGTGGTGGTGGTGGTGGGGTGCTGGGAGAAGGGAAAAGCAACAGCCTTACATGAGAATCCTCAGATCTGGCTTTTACTGTTCTATAATCATTTGGCTTTAGTAAAAGTATACTGCAAATGGAGTTGTGGGACTGGCCTGACACTCAGTATTTTGAAAATGCTTCTGTTCATCTCTCTCTTCAATTGAATATTTATTTATTAAATTTCTGTTTCACCTAAGTGACACGGGGTCACTTTACAATCTCATAATAAACCATATTACACACAAAAGAATGGAATAAGAACAGAATTAAAGACAAGTTAAGAAATTTCAAGTAAAAATTAAAACCAAAGTTAAAAATTCAGAAGAGTAAAAAATTAACAAGGCACATGGGGTGTCTTCAAACCACCAGCCATGCCTGGGACTGCATCACATTCATAGATTTCCATGCTAATCAGCAAAGCCAGATGTAAACACTTCTGGAAAACCACAAGAGTGGGGCATTGTCTTACCTCTGGGGGTAAGATGTTCCAAAGTATGTGGGCAGCAGCTGAGAAGGACCTTTTCCTAAATCCCATCAAAGTTCCTTCACCAACATGATACGTAGCATCCCCTCTAGGTTTGACCAGGTGAGACGATGTTTTTGGGTGAGATGGTTTCTCAGAAATTGAATATTGAATGTAATTGAATATTCTTCAGTGGCCAAGCTGATAGGAAATTCCAAGACTTTTACCTCAAATTGGAGAAAACAGGAAAATATCTGTCATAGCATTCTACAGAAGCACCTTCTCTTTCTCTTCTTCTCCTTCCATTTCCTTTTCTGCTTTAAACAAAACTCTAAAGTCTCATTTTGCAGTTTCTTTTGAATTGTAGGGTCCCTCCTGATTTGGTTATTTTTACTGCTTGTGGCAAAATTTAAAATTCAATGACAATATAATGCTGAAGCTGCCTAAGAAACAATAATGAGAATTGAGTTCTGAGATGATTAAGCATTTTATTTTCCCAAGGTGCATTATGCTGGTATATAATTTTATGTAATGACAATTTAATAGAACAAAATGAGCCAAATTCATCACAGAAATCCATAGAGTTTCCTGTGGGATGAATTTAGCTTTATATATGTTCACAGATGAAAGCAGTAAGTGCAGAAATACAGGTAGCAAAGCAGTCATTTCCCAATTAAGCCTCCTACCTTCATGACAGTTTAGGGAAACTGACATATGAAAAACAGTTTTATTATTGAAAGACCAACATCCATAACTTGGGAGCTCGCTGAAGCAGCAATGGGATACAGAACCTTGATGTTCTCAATGTGAGCCTATTATTATTATGATCCATCACACAATCTGCCAGATGTTTAGCCTGGATCTGGTATTTTTACCCACCTATCAAGCCTTTCCCAAGGACCTGAGATAGATAGTTGTTGTTTGATAGTGTTAAAGGTATCATCACAGGCTGTAATCTGTTCTTAGTAAAGCTGCCTTTTGCCATTGACTGACAGTGATTTCATCAATGTCGATTGTGTTCAACTGGTGTTGCTTTGGGATTGCATTTAAGGCATCTATCACTATTGGAACTATATTTGTTTTCTTTTGCCATAGTTCTGTTTGTTTCTATTTGTATTTTGTGATTTCCTTCAGTTCTTTCTCTTCTATTCTGCTGCTTCTGGTACTTCCAGATTCACAGTTCACACTTCTTATCAACAATTGTTAAGTCTGAGATGTTATGTGACAAGTCCCTATTGTTAGAATTTTAAAATCCCAGAGCAATTTAGCTTTTTCATTTTCTATTACTTTATTAGTACTATTATAATTATAGTTCATTGCATAGTCAACCAGGTGTTTAAACTGGATTTCACATTTTTATCTACCTATCGAGTCCTTATTTCTAGCAGAAATGCTTCATGACTGAGGTCAGATCCCCTTTAATAAAAAATAATGAACAAGAAATGTTTCATGCTTAAAACTGTATCAAAAAATGAGAAGGGGAATCAGGGAAGAGACTTTCAGATAATAATTTGATGTGAGACCAGGAAAGAAAGGGAGACACACAGAATTGGTACAGATACCAAAAAGATACTATAGATTCCAGACCTAGAATGACTTTCATTTCATACACAGTATACACTGGGGGGAAAAACCTATTAAAATAAATTCATAGTTACTGAACCTTGTTTTCTATGTGGTGTATTTCATTAACTTTTCTGTCAATCCCACTCCAAATGGCTAGTATTGCAGATGCTATTGCAGAATCTCAATCATTCTTCTCTTCCTGACTGCCTGTCAAGAAGGAAATCAAATCAAAAGTCCATCCTGTGTTTGATGCAGGACAAGTCTCATTTGGTGGTCCCAACAATGGCACTGCAAATTTTCCCATCCATCTTTTTCACTCACCTCTCCTAGCTGAGTTGACAGTTCTCCTAAAGTGCCACCTTTCACTTGAAGTCCCCATATGTCTGTGACCTTTATCCTCATAGTTTACTGGGATGGGGAAGCCGTTTCTCTCCAACTGAAGCTTCATCAATAGTCTCCCCAGGTTTTTGACCTTTGGTTCTTTCCGTTGGCACCTGTGAGGCAACAGAAATAGTTGGAGGTAAATAGTATGACACTTTCCCACTTTCTCAGGGAATAGAAAGGAAGGCTTTAAGGGATCCAGTTTATTTGCTTTATGCTTTGAGGTACAAATGGTTACTGAGGGAGAAAATTGCATTCTTCCAAGTAGGGTTTAAGATGTTGATGTCTTTAACCCGCACGGCCCTAAAACTATGGTTATTTTTTTTCCTGGCTTTGTGACAGATCATTTACTACCACCGTCACCAGCTGTGATAGAAAGGCAGAGATGACAATACCCAGGTTCTTAAGTTCAATCTCCTTTGGCTATGGCAAAAATATTGGAGACCTTTTCCTTCTCTGCCTGAGTTATTTAGAAGACAAATAGCCAAAGAAATTGATCTTTGCTTTTCATTACCTTGGAAAACTAAACATGGCTTTGAAGATTTCCGAGCTATATTGGATACACTGCAAAGCCATATTTATTCTATAAAATTAACTCCATGTAATAACCATTTTTTTTTCCAGGGAATTCTCTGAAAGGCAGGCCTCTAATTCACAGCTCTCATATCAGCCTAAAAAGCAATAGTAACACTACTAGTCATACTAAAAAAGAATCTCAAATCCATGGAGGCAAGGTTTTAATATGCTAACTGTGGTTTTATAAAGTGACTTCAGGTTTTTGAATTTTCTTCATAGGTCAAAAAAAAAAAAAAAAGACGGTGGTGGTGGTGGAAAAATGCTGAGGAAAATGGTTGAATTTAGAACATAATCCACTTTACCTTATAAACAACAAGCTCATAAACAACTATACCAGCTTATAAACAACCAGACACACAACCAGCAAATTTCATTCTCCCATGAACTTATGATGTTAGCTAGTCTGGTAATTATAAGTTTTCAGGAAAACAATGAAGTTCAGAAAACACCAGAATCTCAACAATTCAACCCTCAGCCCCATATATTCTCCACTGCTAGATATACCACTTTAGGCTGTTAGATGAAGCCAGGGAGAATCTCCTGGGTCATAACAACTAGATTCCATTAAATTGAGTTATGGGCTCTCTGAAAAACAGAGGCAAATGTCTACAGGCTCCCCAGTTTGGGGTGTGTGGGGGTGGGGAAGACTGTCAAAATAACAACCATACAGAATCCTTTGCTAATGGAAGATTAAAAGAAATCCATAAGGTGATCTTTACATTTACAGCCCAGAATAAGTTGCATATTGTTCTTTAAGATAAAAAAAGTCAGTCAAAGAGAAACAGGATGCAATTACCTAGAGGTAGACTATAGGATGTCTTCAAATGATAGTGCAGCCAGGTGATGTAATGAGTTGCTCCTTTTATGTAGACATAGATTGCAATTTTTAATATGATGGACTGGGAACATTATGAAAGAAAGCGTAATCATATTAGCTATCTTTAATTTTAATTAGATGTGAAAGTAAAGGAAATTAATTCGAGTTTGTCCCCCCCACCTATTACTCTTTGAAATGTGGTCTTTAGCATGCCACCCAAAGCCCAGATGTTGTCTCAGACATTGGGTTAGGGAGGAAAGAAATGCAGAATCAGATTGTTGACTTTGTTGTGAAGTACTTTTCTCTTAGACTAGCCAGATCCCTACTCACTTAAATTAAGCAAAGGCCCCAAATAAATTTTAGAGGTGCATCATAGTGTAGATTCTGATGGTATGGTCTACACTGACTCCTCAAGTTATGATCATGCAGTAATTGAGTCCAAAATTTATGTTGCTAAGAGAGACAGATGTAAAGTGAATTTTGCCCCCATTTCATGACCTTCCATGCCACAGTTGTTAAGTGAATCACTATAGTTGTTAGTTGTTAAAATAGTAACAGAGTTGTTAAGTGAATCTGGCTCCCCCATTGACTTTGCTTGTCAGAAGGTCGCAAAATATTGATCACATGATTCTGGGACACTGGAACTGTCATAAATATGAGTCAATTGCCAAGTATTTGGATTTTGATTATGTGACTATGAGAATGTTGTAAAGGCTGCAAGTCCCAAAGGTGCTTTTTTCAAGAAGCAACTGAACTTTCTGTTTTTTCTTTGAATATCTTTCACTTCACATCCAGGAAGCTTCTTCAACTCTGAATGGATGG
This sequence comes from Coluber constrictor foxii, assembly GCA_038048745.1. NCBI lineage: Eukaryota > Metazoa > Chordata > Lepidosauria > Squamata > Colubridae > Coluber > Coluber constrictor. Next base: position 156,384,419 of record CM075961.1, on the reverse strand, counting down.
TGAGGAATGGAAGGATTTATACTCCTTGCAGACAACTGGTCATTTGCATACTTTTAGCAGGTCATTAAAGTCACCTGGAGGTTTATCTGTGTCATCAGGGCCACCTTAGTGGTGCAAATTGGTATGAGCCTTAAGGCTAAAAGAATGCAAATGACCAGCTATATAACAGCTTTGTTCAGCTACATCATGCTTCCAAACAAAATTCTTGGCTTGATGAACCTTGGAAAAGCCTATCGAACGATTTATCCTACCGTTCAATCAATGTTCTCACTGCAAAATAAAATTTAGGATGCGTGCTTTAAAGCCTCAGGGACCCTTCTCCAGTTTAACCAATCAGCCTGCATAAAATTTTGTCATATTTGCACTGCTATCACCACCGCATCTTGAAATCATACATGGATTTCTGTGCTGCGTGACCAACCTTTATATGTGAGCATAGTCAATCTTTGCTTATATTTAATGAACACTGTAGATAGAAGTGAATTATTAGGTCTTTACACTGATTTATGGTGGTGTAGGTACATCAGAGGTGGGTTTCAGCAGGTTCTGACCAGTTCTGTAGAACCGGTAGAAAATTTTGTGAGTAGTTTGGAGAACCGGTAGTAAAAATTCTGACTGGCCCTGCTCCCATCTATTTTCTGCCTCTCAAATCCCAGCTGATTGGGAGGAAATGGAGATTTTGCAGTAACCTTCCCCTGCCACAGCCACCAAGCCATGTCCACCAAGCCATACCACACCCACCCAGCCAGTAATAAAAAGGTACATGGAAGTGTTTCTACCCTGTTCAAAGAGGATAGAAAATCTGAGCTTTTAATTCAGTCAGCCCCAGGAGGTGTTTGTCAATAATAAAGTATTTTAAAAATGTAGTAAAAATGGAATGTGTTCTTTATTTTTTTCAGTACCAGCATGCTATTGCGATAGGCCCTGCTCCATACATCTAGAAGATATATTTTCAAGATGAAGCAACCAAAGCTCTTTCATTTAAACACAGACAAGTCATAACAGAGTTGGCTCACAAAGAGTGCTGCAACTGCTGCCTTTCCAGCCTAAACAAAAACAAACCCAACTCTCAAATCCATTTTCAGGGAGCAATAGTTCTTGAAGATTGTTATTCTTTGGTAAGTGCAACTCACAAGTCAGCTATCTGCTGAGTAAGCAATGCATGTTCAGCAGAATAATCAGAGAGAGAAAGAATGCATTTAAATGTATAATCTTTTCCATTAAAAGTGTGTCTATTCTTTTAATAGGTACCACAAAATGGAGCTGATTTGGGCAGTCTGTCAAAATTCACTGGAAGCAAATGTTATTGAATTGTCGTGAATCTGCATGATAAAATAACATCTATCAGACCACAGATTTAAAAAAAAAAAGCTGGAAGGAATTATCTTCATCATCAGCACCAGATTTTCCCATAAATCCTGGTCAATGTGAAGTCCATCCTTTCATTGTCTCCTAACTTATGGGTATAAAATGCCTTAAATGCATCTACACCCATTAATTACTTAAACAGGCAAAGGCACTAGTTAAAAAATTCAAACAGAAGTGCAATCTAGAGCCAAAATAGACAGCAACTTCCATCATCTCAGTCTAGCCAGGGAAGAAGGATAAGAAGTTCTAAAAGATCTCAGATGTCTCACCTCTATAGAGAATTATTTGCTATACATCAGTGGTGGGTTGCTACCGGTTCACATCGGATCAGGCAAACTGGTAGCGGCTTCAGCAGCATTCTCTGCATGCACAGAAGCACTGTGCGTGCACACGTATGAGCAAACCGGTAGTGCTGGGATTGGGAACCCATCCCTGCTATAAATGCTTGTGATTTATTTATTATTTAATCACCATCCTGACCTTACAGCTGTCCCTGGTTTTGCAAAAGTCTGGACTTGTGCTTGAAGGCCATCTGGGTATAAATTACTATATAACCGAGATTATTATTAGATAGTATATAATAGTGATCCTATAGCAACAGGAAGCAAGTAAACAAGGCCCATCAGTCCAAATTTGTATGTGTGTGCGTGGGTGGAGGTAGGTATATGGCTTTGATCTTTGTCCTCTCATGATTTGAAATAGATCATGGGTCAGTGTAATACTTAGGCTTTGAATTGGTTTGCCTAACCTCTTTTCTTCTGAGCTTTGATGTAGAAAGAATCCCCACCTCCCTTTTAATATAAGAAAGCCCCCATATTAGCAAATAAATGCCCCCCCCAAAGAGAAAAGACTTCTCTGAAGTAAAACCACTCAAGCAGCCAACCCCTGTGAATGGAGATTTAGTTTCACAAACTGATCCATTCATAAACCAAATGCCCTCAGCTGCAACCTCCAAAGAAGGCTGGAATTGATCAGATTAAAAAGCAGGGAGACAAAAGACATCTAAAATCTACATTTCCCACCCAGTTTCAAGGTCAGGGCATGACCTCTCAGCCGCAATTAATTAAAATATTAAAAGGGCACACTTAAGCACAGATTAAAGTACATTTTACAAGGAACCTGGGCATCTAGATAACAAAGCCCTAAAACCACAGAAAAACCCATCCACTCAGCAGACTATTTTGTCAGCTATCCAGAACCAATTGCTGAAGTCACTTCTGACCACTAATAAAGAGAACCTTCTTTTCAAGGTGGGTTTCAGTGAGTTCTAACCAGTTCTGGAGAACCGGTAGTGGAAATATTGAGTAGTTTGGAGAACCGGTAGTAAAAATTCTGACTGGCCTCACCCCTATCTATTCTCTGCCTCCCAAGTCCCAGCTGATTGGGAGGAAATGGGGATTCTGTAGTAACCTTCCCCTAGATTGGGGTGGGAATGGAGATTTTACTACCACACCAACCAAGCCACACCCACCAAACTATGCCACACCCACAAGATTGGTTTTATATCTCTGTCTTCTCCACCAAGAATTTACATTAAACGTTTTTAAATCTTGGGTTATGGGTTTTGCAATGCAATTATGTACCGTATTTTTCAGAGTATAAAACACACCTTTTTCTCCCCTAAAAAAGGCTGAAAATTTGGGTGCATCTTATACTCCGAATGTATGTTTTTCGAAGCTTTTTTTCAGCCCTAGCGAGGCACTAGCAAGTGAAGCGATTTTCCTAGATTTGCTCTGACTCTCAGCTGTTCTTTAGAAGCTTTTTTTCAGCCCTAAGTAGGCGCTAGCCGAGTGAAGTGATCTCCCTGTGCTTTGCCTGCTTTTCTCATTGCTGCTTCCTCTCAGCTGTGGCGTTAGAAGCTGTTTTTTATCCCCAAGCAGGGGATAAAAACCAGCAAACTAATGTGCTGTAGCTGCCCTATTTTCCTTCCCAAAAACTAAGCTGAGTTTTATACTCAGGTGCATCTTATACTCTGAAAAATATGGTGTATGCTTTGCAGGCTGGGTTTCTATGCTGCCTTCTGGATCATCCTGATGGAAAATGGCATTAAAAATGTAAAGGAAAGGTAGCACCAAGAGCAAGATAAATTTGCTGTGGGTGTCAAACTATCAAAAAAGAGAAAGTTAAAATATTTCAGACATGTGATGTGACACCTGGAAAAAATACAGCATACTTCACTTAATCCTCCAGGGAAAGTTTGATGGCAAAGAAGAACCTCATGGCTTCAAAATCTAAGGGACTGGTTTGGACAAAACTCAATAGAACCTTTTCATGCAGCTGTTGATAAAAATGGGATCGCCAACATGATTGCCAACATCCAATGAGGGATATGGCACAAGAAGACAATCAAACATTCATAACTCCTCGAGACAGTTTCTTTATGGTCCCATGATATCAGAATAATAAATTAAAATTAATGTTAAATTAATGTTAAAGTATCTGAATTCTTACCCTATTGCTAAAAAGATTCCAGGTTACAGATTAAATTACTCATGTTTTTACTGTTTTGATTCAAAATCTCTTAAGAGCTTTTCAGTGAATAAACTTCAACTCTTCACTTCTTAAAGGATTTGACAATCTCATGAAATTGTAGATATCTTTTAAATTTTAAAAACACGGGAGGAATGTAAAATGCCTAAAAAGATTGCTGACATTCACTTTAAGGAATATCAGTGGTTGAATGATCAGAGGGAGCAATTTAGCTACCGATAATAAAGAATATACATTAAGAATAAATAAAATAAAGGATTCTGCAGTGCTATTTATTCATTTGATAATATTTTTTTTTAAAAAAAGCTATAATTTCATGTCTTTTGGCATTTTACAGAAATAACAGCATTCAAAGTACAATAATATAAATTAAAACTATAAAGTCACAAGTACATTGCAATGATTTAAAATTAAAACAGCATGAATATCAATGGACAATTCAATGTGCTATATCAATTAATTAATTAAAAGGCTTTGAGGAGGTCTTTTTTTAAAAAAATGAAATCGGAGTCAGCCAGAAAGGAAGGGGCAAGCTGAACCACCTTGAAAAACTGTTGCATAAAATAGGGTCCATAGTGAAGAAGCATCTCCTACCACCCTGATGTGTTGTTAGTGAGATATTATCAACAATATCTTCTGTTCATTTGAATTTAATAGAACGATTCTGCATCAAAAAGTTGGTCCTGAAAGTAGCCTGACTCTAAGTTGGAGAAAAAAGAAATAGAAAAAAGTTAAAACATGAATTTATGATTATTTGGTCTTGATAAGGATCTGGGCAATTAAAATACCTACTCCAGTGTTGGCCAACCTTTTCCCATGCCAACATGGGAGCAGGGGAACACGTGGGGAAGTGCCAGAAACTGGAAGAGCAGTTCCTTGGTGCGCATGCACAGGAGCACTAGAGACTGGAAAAGCAGTTCCCCGGGGTGCATGTGGCACTGGGAAGCTAATCTTCTGGTTTCCAGCGTGCACACGCTGATCACCTGGTCTTCTGGTTTTTTGCATGCATGTGTTTGCGAAGACCAGCTGGCTAGTGCACATGCGCATGCCGGAAACCAGAAAAGCAATGGGTGATGGCTGGCATGCCTGAAAGATGGCTCTGTGTGCCACTTCCAGCACATGTGCCATAGATTTGCCATCATGGAACTACTCTGTCATTTTATACAGTAAATCAGGGCTGCAGCTTATTTGCAACTGGGATGCATATGTGCACAGCTCAACTTGCGCAAATTGAGATGGGTGCGCATCAGGGGTGAAATCCAGCAGGTTTTGACAGGTTCTGGAGAACCAGTAGTGGAAATTTTGAGTAGTTCAGAGAACCAACAAATATCACCTCTGGCTGGTCCCAGAGTGGAGTGGGAATGGAGATTTTGCAATATCCTTCTCCCAGGAATGGGGAGGGAATGGGGATTTTGCAGTATCCTTCCTGTGGAGTGGGGAGGGAATGGGGATTTTGCAGTCCTTCCCGTGAAGTGGGTGGGAATGGGGATTTTGCAGTATCTTTCTCCTGCTATACCCACCAAGCCACACCATGCCCACCAAGCTATGCCCACAGAACCGGTATTAAAAAAATTGGATTTCACCACTGGTGCACATACATCCACGTGCCAGTCCAGTATTCTACACCAACTGAGTTGTGAGCATGTGTCTGCACCAGCCTGCTACTCACATGGCCCAGTTCCCCTCTCCTCCCTTCCCGGGCTGCCAAGTTGAAAAAGTTGGGGACCATTGCTGTAAATTATATTAATGCTTATAAATACATTCCATTTTTCTCCTGTTTAAGAGGCATTACAGGTTTGTGTCTAGCCAACGTATGGATTTTACTGCAAGATGTGATCACTTAAGGAGATTCATTGGAAAGTCATTGAATGTATATTTACTTTTTGAAGAAAAACCTAATGACTAAGAATGAAAAAATGAATATTCATTTCAGGCAATCACTGACTTAGAAGATTTGGATGCAGCTAGCAAAATGTCCCATTTCATTAAACTGTTTGTACTTTTGTATTTTTGATTAGGATACAAATTATTTCTTGTAGACAAGAAAGTTCTTAGGAGAGTTGATAGCTTGCTGCTACAACAGGTAAGATCTCTCTCCTCTCCCCTCCCCTCTTCTCCCCTCCCTTCCCCCCCTCTCTCCAATTAAAAAAGTCTCCAATTATTAAGACCTTGGCAGTCCATATGTTGTCACTGTTATCCTTTCTAGTTTTTCCAATAATTGACATTTTGCTAATTATCAATTTATTCACCAGCATAAATGCAAATTATCTTTGAGCATGCCTTGTATTGCTCCTAAGCAGCTTGACTAGGGAGTAATGGATTTATTTATTTTGAGCCAGTTATTTATTTGTACTAGATTGTCAGTAACATTTGGCATTACTTTTACACCATCCTTTTCTCTTGTACATTATTGTCAATATTCATTCATTCATTCATTCAATCAATCAATCAATCAATCAATTAATCAAGGTGTGCTCTGAGATTATTGTTAGTCTTATTTTGGACTGAAAACTTTATTTGAATTATGTACCATGAGTCACACCCAGCAAAATGAAGGTTAGCACAATCAGGTTAGGTTAAAATAGGAGATGAAAGGTTAGAATATGAAAGGTTAGGTTAGGATAGGAAAAAAATAAAAGAATTAAGCTAAGGAAAAGAGTCAATTTGAACTGAATAATGATTAAATTTAATGTCTCCAAAGGGTTATTGCTTTTTGTTTGTGTTACAGAAAACCACGTTCTTGAATTTTAGTAAAGAGGGGTGCTCAATTTTGATAATTTGTGAAAGAATTAGGAGCTACATAAGTCTGGAAGTATATAATTTACAGCTATGGACTGCCCTCATTTTTTAAATAGACAAACAGCTCATCGTATGGAATTGGTTACCATGGAGAATAATTTAAAGATGATTCAGAAAATTGTCTGTTTATATTTATCATTCACATCTTGCCCAGAAAGAATCCAATGACTATTTCTAATCAAGGTAATCTTTAATTCCTTAGCAGAACAAAATAAGTTATTTCTCCTTCCCATTGTTTTGAAACTCAAAATATATAAAAAAGAGAATTCAGTCCCATGAATTAAGCATCTTATTCACCCATTTTTAAAATGACCACAAATCGTTTTATCTTAACTTTCTTAAAGATAGGTTGGTTTTCTTAAAGGCAGCTTTTTCAGGAAACAAGATAAGAGTGCAAGTTAATAGGTTGAATATGTCAAGACTTTTAATCTTAATTTACAGTTTAAGATGTCTACTAGAGATGTTTACAGTTAAGAAGTCTATTAGAGTTTCCACTTTTGGTAACCTACTTGGTTGTCCTGAATAGGTTGGAATTAAACTACTGGGCATCTTTAGTTGATGCCCTAAAGTATTATCCTCCTATTTCTCCACCAGAATGTCCTAATCCTGGCTGTTCTTTAGAAGGACAGATACTGAAGCTGAAGCTTAAATACTTTCTCCATCTAATGAGAAGAGGAGACTCATTGGCAAAAGACTCTGATGTTGGAGAAAATTGAAGTTAAAAGATAAAGGGAATGGCAGAGGATGAGATGGTTAGATAGTGGATGAACATGAATTTGAGTAAACTCTGGGAAACAGTAGACACGGGACTGTCATGCTATGGGCCCTGGAGTTGAAAAGAGTCAGGTATGATTTAGTGGCTACACATCAACAAAGCAAAATGCATAGATATTGCTTAACGCATTGTAAGCCGCCCTGAGTCTCCGGAGAAGGGCGGCATATAAATCAAATTAAAAAAAAAAGATATAAACATTAGAATGACTTCTCATGATCCTAATTTCTTAGTCACACAAATGTCTGTGTTGTTGAATTAGGCTGTGGTCACAGATATTGTTAGTGAAGAGGGTGGATATGTTTAAGGATGATCCCTGTCAAAATGTTAGCCCTTTGAGGCAGACCAAATTGTTCAAGGCTTGTCTCCCTGGTTCTCTGCAGACAGAGAGATCCCTTTAGGCCAGGGGTCAGCAACCTGTGGCTCTGGAGCCGCATGTGGCTCTTTCATCCCTCTGCTGCGGCTCCCTGTTGCCAGTCAGCTCCACAATTAATAGGGCTTTCAGTTAGGATAGGTAGAGGAAAAAGGATGCTGTGCTAGGAGGAGACACTATGGTGGGGGGAACCAGACTTTCGGCTGGCTCCAGTATTGAATAGGGGGAGGGAGAGGGGTTCCAGTTAGGGCTCTTTGAGTGTTTAAGGTTGCCGACCCCTGCTTTAGCCCAATATAGGTTGCCTCTCATTGCTATTAAAATTGAAAATCTTGCAAACAGAAAGGTTTCATTGTCCAACTTGTATCTTATTCCCTCCTAAGGTTCCATTTTAAATGGATCCAAGGTCATAAATCGCTTGATATATTTTATGGGGGGAAAAATCCAAAGTAATTGCTATCGTAGACACTTTTCATTTCTAGGGGATGCGGTTGGAGATGAGACAGCATTTTGAATGGTGGATGGACTTTTACAAGCTTTCTGAGTTCTGAAAATCCATGTGGAGGGCTCCATGGAGAAATGAAGCAGCAATATGAGCAATGGATAAATCAATAGGTGTAGTGAAGAAAATGGATACTTTTATGTTAACGTTCATTCCTCTTGTGGAAGCTGTTTCTGCCTGTAATTCTTATTTATTGTCTGTTTCTCCTTTCCTATCTGTTGCTTGTCAATGTGCATTCAGTAATATTGGAATACAATGAACCATGTAGCAGATTGTGCTTACTGCTACCTTGATAAATGTATGAATAACTCTGAATGCTAATATTAGTTTGGTGATTTGAACAATAATAACCTGCTGGGTTTTTTTTTAAGCAGCTTATCTGTAAGCAACTTCACCTGCTGTCATATTTCATAATTTTAGAAATATTTCTTTATCCAAGAAAAAGTGTGCAAAACAAAGAGATAACCAATACTTACAACTGGTTGATCTTCAGAGGATTTTGAATAGAGAAAGCTAAAATGAGACATAGTATTTGTTTTGTGTTTTAATATTGTGTTATGAAAGGAATTTGGCCCAGCTCAGATACATATTAGGATTTTAGCCACAATACAGATATATATTTTCCCATCTACAGGTAATCTTCAATTTATAATGGTAATTGAGCCTGGAATTATGGTTGTAAGTTATTGTGAACATTAAACAAGTACAACCGCATCTGATTTTATGGCCTTTTTTGTGGCAGTTGTTAAGTGGTTGTCAAACAAATTCAGTGGTCATTAAGCAAATCTATTTTATCCAATGTGCATTTTTTTTTTGCCTGAAACTGGAATAAACATTGGGGGGAAAAAAGTAAATAAATCATGGTCACATGGCTGCAGGGCATTGCAAATGGCTGAAAAGTTGAGTTTGTTGCCAAATATCCAAAATGCAATCATATGTATCTCGCATTTGTGTATGTGAGAGAGAGAAGGGATGTTACTGGAACTTCAAAATGGGTTTGTAACTTTGAAAGATTACTAACTGACCAGTCATTAAGGAACAATGACCGGTAGTTGGTATCGTAGTCTTTGGGGATACTTTTGCCTCATTGGCCCTGAAATGAATACCACAACCTTACTGTAATGTATATGGGAGGACCTTGGGGGACAAAGAAAAAGATGCTGCCCTAGGAAATGGTCAGATAAGAGGGATAAGAGGAACCATAACCCAGCTTTATACTAGAAAAAGGCTCAGAAGGGAATTATCAGGCTGCAAAGATAACAGCAGAATTGTACTTTCATACTTGCAAGATTCTGTTAATGTAGCTTTACAATAAAGTGAAATTTGTTTATTTGGCTTTGTTTCCTGTCTGGACACCCCAGTAGGGCTAACACTTGCTCTATCCTTGTGAATCCCCACTATTTCAGGCAATCGAAGTGACATTGGTTTGTTGTCTGTCTACTTTTGAATTGCTGGTATAGTCATTCAGCACTAAAACACCAGTCAAGTATATTATCCTGCCTCTTAGAAATATTTAAAGTACTGTATTTTCCTGCGTATAAGACTACTTTCTAACACACAAAAATCTTCTCAAAAGTCGGGGGTCGTCTTATACGCCAGGTCTCATTCTCCTGTAACCAGGCAGACCAGCCGGAAAGGCTCTGACGAGCTTTAAATGGCTCTGAGGAGGGTTGTCTTATACCCCTAGTCGTCTTATATGCCGGAAAATACGGTAATATTAGTATGCCTATCATGAAAACATTGTGGAATTAGCTTGGTGCATTCAAAATATTCAAATACAAATAATTCAGACTTTATCTTCACTCAGCTCCCAAAATGATTCTGGCTGGACCAAAGGTGCTTTTTCAAGCAGCAACTAGACTTTCTGGAGGTTTTTTGAAGACAATTCGCTTCTCATTCAAGAAGCTTCTTCAGGTGACCCTGATGAATTTTTATAGACATATAGAGATTCTGGCTGGCTTCACAAAATTAAAAACATATCTACCTACCTACCTACTTACCTACCTACCTACCTACACACACACACATACATACATACTTACATACATACATACATACATACAACACAATTGTAGCTGTGCAATAAAGGGACATCTTGGGAAATAGAGAAAGTCAAATCTGAGAAAAATATTAAAGTGAGAAACATATTCTGAAAACAAAGTATGTATTGCAACTGTAAGACATGGCTGCAAAAGCCGGACTATCAGAAAGGCTAAATGAAATGAACCTGATGCTTTGAAACTGCAGTATTAGAGAAAATATTAAGAATACCATTGATTGCAAGAAGAAGAAATCTTTCCATTGTAGCTTAAATAAAACCAGAATATTCACTGGAAGCTGTAGTAAAAAAAAAGCTAAAATCTGATTGCTTTACTGATAGCAGTAAAGCTTTTAAAGGATGGAATTTGTTCCTCAACAGCAAGACCTAGGTTGTAAGATATGTTTCCTTGTTTATTAGATTAATATCCTACCATCCGTCAGGAGTTCAAGAAGAACAAAGATAGTGCTCTCGCCTCAAATTTTCCTCAGAGAGAATCAACTCTTCGAGTAGATTGGGATGTAAGAAAATGGCTGGCCAAAGGCATCCAAGAAGTTTCTGCTTCTTAGAAACTGGGCTCACTGTAATATTGAACCAATGGTTTAGCATTTGATTATGTGGTCAAGAAGACCGTATCTGATACTATTAAGCCTTATAATATCCCAACCTTGAAACTTGTTCCTCTATCTAGGCAACTTGTATCACTGGAAAAGACCATTCTAACTATTTTTGCTACAGTAAATAGCTTTTTCATGGATTAGGAAGGAAGGGAGGGAGGGAGGGAGGGAGGGAAGGAGGTAACAGTAACAGAGTTGGAAGGAACCTTGAAGGTCATCTAGTCCAACCTCCTGCAGGAGACCTATACTAGGGATTCAAACCGCCAACCTTTCTGATCAACAAGCTCAGTTCTTAGCCACTGAGCCATCTAGCCAGGTGGGAGGGAGGTCAGGGAAGAAGGAAAGGAAGAAGGGAAAGAGTGAGGAAGAGAAGAGAAGGAGGGAAAGGAAGGAAGAAAAGAAGAAGGAAGGAAATCTAAATTCTAAAAATGCTTTTTAATCTTAATTTTTTTAAAATAAATTGTTCACAGCACCTCCTAGCCTTTTATTCAGACATGAACATTCTGATTTTATTTTAGGCTAAAATGGACTCTTGCAGTCCATGGTACTCTTTTTTTAACTGTATTTTTCTTTTTACTAAATCTTTTCAACAACAAGATAAAAGTAAATACAAATTAATAGAAAGCAAGAAAGTAAAAATAAAAAGAAAGAAATCAAGGAAAAGCAAAATAAGCAAGAAAAGAAAGAAGTTTAAAGTAGTAGAAAGGAGAAAAAAAAGAAGTTACTTCTTAGCAGTTTTAAATACAAATAACCTCTGCTCTAAAGTTATACCAAATATTCCTCTTTCTACAATTTATCCTGTCTAATCATCAAAACAATATGTCACAAAAATAGAACAGAACAGAACAGAATAATAGAGTTGAAAGGGACCTTAGAGATCTTATAGTCCAACCCCTGTTCTGGCAGGAAATCCTATACCATTTCGAACAAATGATTGTCCAATCTCTTCTTTAAAACTTCCAGTTTTGGAGCATTCACATTTTTCTTTTCTTTTTTCTTTTTTTTTTCCATTTTTATGTAAAAAGCCCATAAAAAGCTCCCAGTTCCTCAATAAATGGAGATAGATTTCTATATTAAAGGAAGTTAATTTCAGCAAAATCTATCAACTGGAAATATTAATCTTTAAAATCCTTGGTTCCAAAGTATATAGTTATATATATATTTTTTAAAGCTTTTTTTGCATATCCACCAGAGTCGGTATTCAACAGGTTCTGACCAGTTCTGGAGAACCGGTAGTGGAAATTTTGAGTAGTTCAGATAACTGGTAAATACCACCTCTGACTGGCCCCACCCTCATCTATCCTCTGTCTCCCAAGTCCCAGCTGATCAGGAAGAAATGGGGATTTTGCAGTATCCTTCCCCTGGAGTGAGGTGGGAATGGAGAGTTTACAGTACCCCACCCCTGCCATACCCATCAAACCATACCAAGCCCACTAAGCCATGCATGCTCATCAAGCCATGCCACACACACCAAGCCAGGCCATGCCCACCAAGCCATGCCACACCCACTAAGCCATTCCCACAGAACCGGTAGTAAAAATTTTTGAATCCCACCATTCATATCTACCAAACATGATAAAACATCCCTTCCAGTGGTGGGTTGCTACCAATTCTCTCCCGTTCACGTGAATTTGTAGCACTGGTGGCAGGAGGCTCTGCCCACTCACCCAGATGTCAACAAAAATGATCTGCGTAGAAGCTTCTGTGCATGCGCAGATGGGTGTGCACATGAGTGAAGTGAGCACACGCACGTGAGCGAACTGGTAGCAAAGGTAAATGAAACCCACCCCTTCATGTTGTCTACGTTTGCAACAAATATATTTAAAGTCCCTTCATACATCCTAGATAGTTTCTATGGCATCATGTGCCAACAGTACATCATTTTATTAAAAATGATCAGAACACAATGTAAATTTCAACTCTTTTAGAAACATATTTTCCCAATGGCCCATCTGTGTTATATAATCAAGATTCTTAGCCACTTTTTCATACATACTTTAACTTGTTCTTCCTCTGTTTCAAATGTCGACAAAAGTTTGTTCATGTTAGCAATTACATGTCCATCATCAGTACATAAATAATCTCTTCTTCCCATATCTCATCTTTTAACTATAAATAAGAACTATGGCAATCAACCCTCTCCTCCAGTATCTGGGCAGCAGTCATTTCAGAATTATGAAATTACTATAATTGTATCCTAGTGCATGGAAGGACAACAAAAATCTGTGCAATTACAACTTCAACTGATCAAATTATGTGATGTAATAGTATACAGCAATTATGCATAATGGCACAATTATAATATGCTATGATTTTACAGATAACTCTTAAGAAACTTCCCAAAGCTTGACTGTATGCTGAAAATTTCTATTATACTTCAGCAAAAATATGGAAAGGAAAGGAATAACTCAGTTTGCTATTTTGTGCATGCGTATGAATGTGCTTTTGTGTTAATGCTTTTTTACGGGTAGACAAAAAAAATTCAGAGATAGAAATTAATTTAAAAATTAATTCAAAGCGTCATTTAACATCTAAATAAGGAGTTGGGAGCAGGGATAGATGTCATCTCTATGTTTATAAAGGTAACATTTCACCCTTCTTTCCTTTTGATATTGGATTAGTTTAAGTACAGGAGTTTGGATCTACAGGGTTTTCATTTGCTCTAGAACAGTGTTTCTCAATCTTGGCAACTTTAAAATTGGTGGTCTTCAATTCCCAGAATTCCCCAACTAGCATATTGGCGAATTCTGGGAACTGAAGTCCACCTATTTTAAAGCTGACATAGTTGAGAAACATGGAAACACAGAATATCAGGTAGCATAGAATGAGACTACCCATCTTTCAGCCATGTGCAAATTACACTGTTGAAGTTGAATTTTTCAAGGCAGAGATCTAAATTATATTAACAACTCAAAATTACCCATCTGTAAGGCCAGTATCAAGTTGATTCATTTATTTTAAAAATGATGTGGTTCCACATTTTCAAAATATGACTGCAGATGATTAACATAGTGTACAGACAAGCAAGACAAAAAACAAATACATTATAAAAATTGTCCGAAAACTGCTTTTTCAGGAGGCAACTGGATTTTCTTTTTTTTTTCTTTGAAGATGTTTCACTTCTTATCCAAGAAGCTTCTTCAGCTCTGACAGGATAGTGAGGAATGGAAGAATTTATATTCCTTGCAAACAGCTGCTCATTTTCATCCTTTTAGAGGGTGGTTGAAACACTTGGAGGTTTAACTGTGTCTTCAGGGTCACCTGAGTAGTGCTCCTGGTTCCTGTAGTCTGCAGTTTTTCTCTGGAAATCCATTCTTACTTCCACACCATTCAAAGTGTGTGGAATTTTTCATCCAAAATTGTATAGCTTGAAGTCTGTAGAGATTCTCAGTCATCCAGGTCATGGTTGTCCCAAAGGTGCTTTCTCAGGAGGCAACTGGACTTTCTTGCTTTTTTCTTTCTTTCTTTGAAGACAAAACATTTTGCTGTTGATGTTTAAGACTCTGAACAATATAAGACCAGTATATATCTGACAGATTGCTTTACCAAACTGGGATAATCGGGGGAAGTTACAATATCTGTATTGAGAGCTGCAGAATTGATCTCTGTGCTGGTACTTCTGAATGCAGCCTCCTACTACAACATCTTGTGATCTACCTCTTCACAATTGTTTTATGTATGCTTTCACTTTTAATTATTTTTATTTATTTAAATTTGTTGGCTGCCCAACTCCAGGGGGCTCTTAATGTTGTTCTTTTTCCATTTTCTGTTTAAAATTATTTACATAATTTTGTACTGTTATAATCCATCATTTATAGTTTTGATTTTAAACCCCTCTGAAATTTATAATAATGGAAAGTAGCATACAAATATGTTAAATAAAGGATTCATCTTTGGCTGTGGGACAATACAAATGAATTCTAATCTTCCATTTGGTTACATTCAAAGCCATAATAGAATGTTCAAATGTTCCAATCCTTTAGTTCATGGGTGTCAAACTCACAGTATCACATTGCCATCACTTCACGTATCATGACATTTCCCCCTTTCGCAGAGCTGGGATGGGTGTTGCCTGCGTGTAATGCGTTCGGCCCATGGACCACCAGTCTGACACCCCTGCTTTAGTTAGAATTGTCAGTATGGAGCACATAGGATCAGTTTTAGCTTAGTTTTAACTATGTTACAGAAAAACAAATGTTAAGCCCTCTTATGTTGGGTTTATAAGCCCTCTTACCATGATTATCATGGTAATTGTCTGTAGGCTTATCCTTTCAGTCTGATGTAGTATAGTTTATTCCATCAATTGTCCACCTTTCCCTGGTCTAGTATATCTTGTGACATGGAAATAGTATGGGTTAAAGATCCCATCAGTCTGATTCAGCCAGTTGCTCAACAATCAAATTTCAAGTGCTGTTGATTACATCTATGGAGATTCTTGTGCTGTTACTTACATTAATCCCATAATCTCTGCTCCAGAGATAGAAGAGCCTGAGTAGCGTAGGGGGCTAATGCCTCCTACTAAAGGCAGCAATTAAGATCCAGCTGCCTACAATTTCTGTGAGTTCAATCCTAGCCAGGCTCAAGGTCGACTCAGCCTTCCATCCTTTCTAAGGTGGATAAATTGAGGACCCAGTTTGTGGGGGCAATAAGCTGACTTTGTATAAATATACAGAAGTATGAAGGCTATTGCTTAACGCATTGTAAGCCACCCTGAGTCTCCGGAGAAGGGCGGCATATAAATCAAATTAAAAAAAAAAATCTGGTGCACTCAGGATTTCTGTTATTGTCTGAGTGGAATAATGAAACGGTATCCCTGTTCACATAATAATCACACCACCATTCCTAGGATCTGCATTGAAGAATGAGGTGATGCAGTGTTTCCACATTTCATTCATGAGATTATTCACAAAGCAAACTTCCCCCAAGAATAATCAAAAAGAAACCCTTGATGTTTAAAGCCACATCCTATTAGAGAATTTCCAGCCAAGACCTGGGAACTAACTGTAGTAACATAGCAAAATATTGTATATTACCTGTTCACTTTAATACACTTATTCCCAGTTACTAACACAATATGATGTTATTGATTGTGCTTGATACAAAAAAATACAGTATACTCTCCTGTCCACCTAGCAGCTCAAAAGCATGCAAATGCAAGTAGAATAATAGATACCACTTCAGTGGGAAAGTAAGTATTCCTTGTGCATTTAGTGTAGTCATGCTGGCCACACCACCACAGGAATTGTCTTTGGACAGTGCTAGCTTCCTTGAGCACCAATGTACTGAAGCAATCCAGCACTGAAAAAAAAAGACCTTCCTAATTTAACTTCACTTAGGTAATTTTATTCAATAATTTTATAGAAATTCTGACCTAATGTTTTCTTCATATAAGATGGTAGAATCCCTTTGTAAGAGTGATGCTGTAGATTTTCCACTTTATTTCTATTGAAAGGACTAATAGGTATGGAGCATTGCAAGAGTGACTGGTAAACTACTTTTTGTGTTTCCTGAATTACAATTCACTGTCATATTTCAGATGTATATATTTGTCACTTTCTATGCTTCACAAAAAGTCAAAAGAAATTTCCTTCGGCAAGTTTGAAATGCATAGATGTTGATATTCCCTTGTGGAAAAGCACAAACGTGAACAAAACATGTCAAATTAAAGTCTTCCAGACTGAAAGAATACACTTCAGATGCCAAGTAAATTTACCAATAAATAGAAGTGTTTTCTAAAGCATTAGGTTTTCCTCTGAACTGGCAAAGTACATGATTTCTGAACCATTTACAGTTACTGGGAGAAAAGTATTGAATGCATATTTTAAAAAATCTGGGAACTTTGAAAAAAAAATAATTGAACAATTTTCAGCTAAAAGGTCTTCCTATAAAGCAGCTTTTAACATTTTGGAGCTTATAATGGAGCATTTATTTGTGACATACTGAAATAATTGTACTAATAGCCATAATAGATGTGCCTGTGCACATAGGACATCAATTTCTTTCCAATGGTTTTTATTATTTATTTTTGTAATTTTTTTTATTTTTTCAAACTTAATTTTAAACATAAAGTTATAAAATATAACTTTCAAGTGCCGAGTCTCAATCTGGTCATAGATGGTTAGCATGCTTACATTCCTTTAACAAGCTCCATTCACAATTTCCCATTACATTTTTTACAAATAAAAATTCAAAACATAAAAGAACAAGTTTTAACATAAATTCTAACATCTTCATCTAAACAGATCCATTATATCAATACAATTTTAATTTCAAATTAACTTTCACTCATTTTTATATCTATATAAATATACCTTGTTTTTCTTCACCGTGTATCTTTTACCATCAGTATCAAAATAATTTTTAACAATATTCTAACCTCTTATTCTAATTATTTACCTTACAATTTTATCACCACAAGCCTTAATTTCAAATTCAATACAACTCCATTTTTATTACACTTTATAAAACAAAGTTCTAGCTAATTCTTAATCTCTTGACCCTTTTCCTTGAATCTTAATATCTTAAACTTTATCAACTTATTTTATCCACTTATCATCTATTACACTTTTCATGTTATACAGGTTTATCACAAAAACATATTTTATTTGATCTAATTTCCAGCATATTTTCTTCCATACTTCCCTCTATTATTTGGCTGTTTTCCAATGTATTCTGTTTGGCTGATTCCCAGCATAGTCTCCTCCAGACCACCAACCATTTTTGGCTAATTTCAGTGTAGTCTCCTCCAAGCCTACCACCGTTATTGGCTGATTTCCACCATATTATGTTTGGCTGATTTCCAGCATAATCTCCTCCTAAACTCCCTCCATTGTTTGGCTGATTTCCAGCATAATCTCCTCCAACTCTCCTATTTGTTTGGCTGAATTCCAGCATTTTATTGGCTGATTTCCAGCATATTATGTTTGGCTGATTTCCAATGTTTTTGACCAGCTGTGGTACTTTCTCCTTACTCCAACAGGACATCACAATCTACAGATTTTATGGAATGTTCTGCTCCCCATTTTTCAGGGTCTTTTTTCTTCCCTTCAATTTTCCTTTGGCTAGTGTCCACATAATTGCAGTTTTGGACTGGCACTGCTTTGGAAGTGTCTCACAAAGTGCATCTTCAATTTTGCCATTCTGTCCTGACATGAGTCTCAGTGTACACAGCCCATTCACCATAAGTAACATTAAAGGTATTTTGTAGGCAGCAGTGGTCGAAGTCACTTATTCATTGAGCTATTTGATGCATCATCTTTGATGTTTCATTGGTGCATGTTGGAGTTAGAAAAATAAGCAAATGGAAAAGCTTCAGATGGATTCCAAGAGTTGAAAAACATGTGATACCGGATTGTAAACATATCATGTGTTATAATTCCTTTCAATGAAACTGGACATGGATAACAAATGAAGACATATTTATTATTAATTAATAAATGATCAATAAGCTATGGTCTGATAACAGATATGACTTCTTCCCCCCCCCCCCTTACATTTCCTCTGTATAAAATCTATACTGTTCTTTGGAGTTTTTAGTGCTCCATATAGTATATTTTCTGCATCTGGCCACAATGGCACCATGGTGGCACAGTGTTAGAATGCAGAATTGCACGCTAATTCTGCTGATCACTGTCTGCCAGCAGTTCGGCAGTTCAAATCTCACCAGACTCAAGGTTGACTCAGCCTTCCATCCTTCTGAAGTTGGTAAAATGAGGACCCAGATTGTTGGGAATATGTTGAGTCTGTAAACCACTAACCAGGGACTCTAAAGCCCTGTGAAGTGGTATATAAGTCTAAATGCTAAATGCTGAATAAAATTCAAAGACAAGCTCTATAGGCTGTGTGGGCTTAGATTGTCTGCTTTTGGTTAAAAAGTGAAAAGTAATTGATGAAGTTGGCAATTAAGCATCATAGCAAAAAGCCATCATTGATTCAAAAGAGAACTCTGAAATTATAGAAATATCTTAGTATCTTAGAGTATCATCTATATTTTGAAAACTAACTAGATTACTTCAGGATTCATATTAATGCTTTCTTTTCCAACATTCTCTCATACTGACAAAAGGAAGGAAAGAAAGAAAGAAGGAAGGAAGGAAGGGAGGGAGGGAGGGAGAGAGAGAGAGAGAGAGAATGAGAGGGAGAGAGAGAGAGAGAGAGAGAGAGAGAGAGAGAAAGAAAGAAAGAAAGATAAGTAAGTCAGTCAGTCAGTTTCCATTTGTGGGGGGAGATATCAGTGGATTTAGATTATGGTTTTAGAATTTAGAATATAGAATACAAACTGGATGGCAGCACTAAATTTGATATTTTTTTTCCCTGTCTCCTGCAAATTATCTCACGGATTCCTTTATTCATACTCTATAATGCTTACGTTGCATCTTAGTTGTGCTAAAAATAATATATGTATAATCAATGAATATAGAAATTATGATAATAGCGATCAATGAATATCTGTGCTTACAGAAATTACAATAACCACAATAGCTACTCAAACTCTAATATGCATGGATGATTTTGCACAACCTGTGTCTGGATCCCAGGCAGCATAGGTTATGATTGCTTAAAGCTGACTTTCAATTGCCAACCATATCCTAACTTGCCAGCAGAGAACTCAAGTTTGATCCAACTCTTGGCAGGTCGCCATATGTGCTGTGGGAACGACATTCACTTTTTTAATGCTTCTGATTTTTCTCCTCTGTAATTCAAGGATAATAATGCAGCACAGGCACTCCTTGTTTAACCATGGTAATTGAAATCGGCAACTCTGACTCTAAGCAACAGAATCATAAAACAAAACTATGATGACCTGTCCTCCTTGTTCAGCAATATTGTAACTTCCAATGATTGCTGAATGAATGGTCATTCAATGAGGATTACCTATAGATAGTCCTTGACTTACAACAGTTAGTGATTGTTCAAAGTTACAATGGCACTGAAAAAAAGTGACTGATTACTGCTTTTCACACTTACAACTTTACAATATTCCCTTACATATTCAAGGGAATACTGAATATGTAAGGGAATCAGAATTCAGACACTTGGCAACTGACTCACATTTATGATGGCTGCAGTGTCCTGGGGTCATGTGATCACCCAGAGTTACTTAATAACTATATTATGAACTTAACAACTATGGCAAGAAAAATCATAATATGGGGCAAAACTCACTTAACAACTGTCTCACTTGGCAACAGAAATTTTGGGCTCAACTATTGTTGTAATTCAGGGGCTACCTGTATTAGGTAGTTTGCCGAATGGAAAGATGAAAGCTGGTTCTTGTCGCCAAGGCTGGGAAGAAAAAGACAAATGACTTCAACGGTGAACATATTGAAAATGGACACAATAACAGAGAGGGAAGGGAGAGAGGAGTAGAGGGATAGGTAGGAAGGAGAGAGGAGAAGGGAGGAAAAGAGAGAGAGAGAAGAAAGGGAAAAGGAAAGGAAGAAAGGGAGGAGAAATAAGAGTAGGAGAGAGGGTTAAAAAGAGAGAAAGAAGGGAGAAGTGGGGGAAAGGAAGGGGAAGGAGAGAAGGGGAAGGAGAGAAGGAAAGAAGAAAGTTGAAAAAATAGAAGAAGGGAGGGAAGGGTAAGAGGAGAGAAGGAAAGGAATGGTTGTTGTGGAAGAAGGGAGATATGGAGTGGCAGAAGAGCAACTCCAAATATATTTTAAAGTTTTAGGATGAAGAATGAACCAATATGGAAACCAGAAGATAATATATGTGATAAGAATGGTTAAAAAGATTGTACATTTATATATTTTATCAGAAATAAAAATAAAAAACTTTTATTTAAAAAAATGGTGAGCATATTGCTGTTGTTCACGCTGGGGTAGAACATGATCTCGACCCTTGATGTAGCAGATAGAGAACACTTCTTATAGCAGGTTGAGAACACTTCTGCATCCTGGATGTAGCAAGAAACGTTTAAGTATCATTTGTTACCCATCTTAAATTCTCTGCACCATTTTCTAGTTCAATTCTGTAACTTGATCAAAGACTAAACAAAGCGTAGATTAGTTTTAATATATAAAACTCTAATTCAGAGCTTTAATCCAGGATTCATTACAGATTGTCTTCTCCTTTATTGTCTTTTTCTAATTTGTTGTCCTCCAGATCAGAGGTGGTTTCAGTCACAATTCTGAAGATGACAGATCACATGGTGATACGGATGGTGAGAATCGATTTTCAGCTTTGGGTGGTACAGGATTGCATATTTTTTGTATTTGCGTTTGTTCAGTTTCTTTGGTAATGCAAGCAGGGAACAAAGTTGTAGCTGAATGTTGAAGAATATTGGCCTCTTACCCAAAACATTGTGGCAAGTCATCTTTGACATGCATATCATAGGTTTGCCTTCACTGGTATAGGGTGATCATGAGATAACTTTTTTTATTACATCATATAATTCTTTGATTTTTAGCAGCTGGGTGTAGTAAGGAGAGTATTCGATGTTTTGTAGCTTATGATGTCATAAAAACCCAACCTAGGGGTGTCTGTGGATAGAAGTTAAAAACAAAAAGGCTAAAGTTTTCAATCGCAATGTGTTAAACAACTGTAACTTAGCAACAGAAAATTTGGGCTTCATTATGGTCATAAGCAGGAGTGAAATCCAGCAGGTTCTGGCAGGTTCTGGAGAACCGGTAGTGAAAAATTTGAGGAGTTCTGAGAACCAGTAAATACCACCTCTGACTGGCCCCGCCACCATCTACTTTCTGCCTCCTGAGTCCCAGCTGATCGGGAGGAAATGGGTATTCTGCAGTAACCTTTCCCTGGAGTGGGAAGGGAATAGAAATTTTATAGTATCCTTCCCCTGCCACACCCATCAAGCCATGCCACGCCCATCAAGCCACACACACAGACTCAATAGTAAAAAATTTTGAAGGCCACTACTGCTCCAGATGTTTTGATGCTGTACTAGAGATTTCCTACTGTTTGGAGGTCATGGCGAGTCTAACCACCATGGATCTGGGAGACTCTAGATTGCACAGGATGGAGTTCTCTACTTATGAAGACTTTTTTCCATTCCACTTTCCTTCCATAGTAAAACCTTGTCTGAACTTTTTTCACTCATAGCAATCTGATTCTTCTCAAGAAGTTATCATGGCAAATAAACAATGTACAGTAGCTTGACCTTATATAACTTTTATAACCCAGTCTTTGAGATCTATGTGATGTCTTGATCCAGAATTCTATTATTATTCTTTTTCTAATAGTGTTATTTAAACATCATGGTTTCATTTTCTTTCTTTACTATTTATTTTATTGTAATGTCTGTTTTGTAACTTTTTCTTAATGTATCTATCTACTTTCTGGATTTGCTTCTTAACACATCTTCCCTTTGTTCTGAAACCACAGTTTCATGCCTTCAGGTTGTTTTATTACCAGTTGTATAACTCTTGTGAAAGTTAAACTGCAATTAAAACAAGTAAAAATACATATCTAAATGCACACATAAACACACACACACACACACACACACACACACACACACAGAGAGAGAGAGAGAGAGAGAGACAGAGAGAGAGACAGAGAGAGACAGAGACAGAGACAGATAGACAGAAACAGAGAGAGAGAGACACGCACACAGAGAGAGAGAGAAATTGAGTGAGACAGAGACAGAAACAGAGAGAGAAGGAGGGAGAGAGGAAGAGGTTTAAATATAAATTAAAGTGAAATACTTTAAATATGTCAAAATATACTTTTAATAGCACATGTTGATGTATTTAAAACTTTGAAGCATTTGGAGAAGAAAAAGAACTCAGAAAGGCTATTGATACAGGTAGTTTTCAACTTACAACAATTCATTTAGTGATTGTTCAATGCAGTGATGAAATCCAAATTTTTTTACTACTGGTTCTGTGGGCGTGGCTTGGGGGGCATGGTGTGGCTTGGTGAGCATGGCTTGGTGGGTGTGGCAGGGGAAGGATACTGCAATTACCCATTCCCTCCCCACTCCTGGGGGAAGGATATTGCAAAATCTCCTTTCCCACCCCACTCTGGGGCCAGCCAGAGGTGGTATTTACCAAAATACTCAATTTGCCAAACTACTCAAAATTTCTGCTACCGGTTCTCCAGCACCTGTAAGAACCTGCTGAATTTCACCCCTAATTCAATGTTATAGAGCCATGGTGGCACAGTGGTTAGAACGCAGTACTGCACACTACTTCTGCTGACTGTCAGCTTCCTGAAATTTAGCATTTCGAATCTCACCAGGCTCAAGGTTGACTCAGTCTTCCATCCTTCTGAGGTCAGTAAAATGAGGACCCAGATTATTGGGGGCAATAATCTGATTCTGTAAACCACTTAGAGAGGGCTGTAAAGCACTATGAAACATTATATAAATTTAAGTGCTATTGCTATTGCTACGAAGACACTGAAAAGAGTGATTTATGGTTATTGTTCATAATCTTCAACTGTTATAGCCTCCCCATGTTAATGCGATCAAAAAGCAGATGATGGTTGTAGTGTCCCGGGGTCATGTAATCATTTTTGCGACCTTCTGACAAGCAAAGTTAATGGGGAAGCCAGATTAATTTAACAACTATGTTATTAATTTAACTACTGCAGTGATTCACTTAACAGCTGCAAGAAAGATTATAAAATGGGGCAAAATTTACTTAACAATTGTCTTGCTTAGCAAAAGAAATTTGGAGTCCAGTTGTGGTCATAAATCAAGGGCTACTTGTACAATGGTTAAGCACTTGACTAGGATTGGTGAAACGCAGGTTCAAGCCTTGAAAAACACTGGATCATTGTCAAACACTGGATCTATACCCTGGATCAGTCCTACACTGGATCAGTCCTCTCAATCTAGGTAGAACTGTTGTTGGAGCAATTGGATTAGGGAATGCCATATATAGCACACCACTGATAGCACCTTTAGAACAGGCAGGTTGCAAATCCAACAAATTGAACCTGATATGTGACTCACTTTGGATCTCCTGTTCAGGAAAGTTAAATAAATAGATATTTGTAGCTCTGGATTGAAATGAGGAGTCCTTGATGCTCTCTGAGCTTGGTTTTTTCCTTGCAGATGTTTCATTTCCCAAACAAGATAACATTTACCTAGTTTGGGTAATGAAATATCTGCAAGACAAAAACTAAGCTCAGAGAGCACTAAGTATCAGGTGTAAGAAATCAGGAGCCAGGACAGAATTCAAAAAGCACTAGGAGTTTATTACATGGTAGCTATGCATGGTAGCTAATTTGATCTATTAATGGTCAAGGCAAATTGATGCCAGCTAAGAATCGATTGACTTCTAGAAGGGCTGAACTTACATCTCTTATGAAGGCATAAAGACTCCAAACTGATGTGTTTGACTCCACTTTTGGGATTGGCCTTTTCTTCTCCTATATCCTCAAAGTTAAATGGGCAGCGTTTATGTTGTTGTTATTTATAAAGTGCCAAATAAGAGCTGGGGTGTTCTGGATATACCTACCGTGTTTCCCCGAAAATAATATTTTCCCTGACTTATATTTTTCTGAACCCTGAAATAAGTGCTTGGTCTTACTGCCATGCACTCAAAAGCCAAATTAGGCTTATTATCAGGGGATGTCTTATTTTGGGGGAAATAGGGTACAAAGTTATTTAAAATGTAGAAAGTTTCTAACACATTTAAAATTTCCTTAATAGTAATATTTATGAGTCACATTTAAACAATCCCAAGAGCATGAATACAATTCAATTAGGAGTAAAAACTTAATTTTAAAAACTTAATTTAAAAAAACCTGTTCCAATTGGAATCAAAATGAATACAATAGGGAAAACTCTAAAATAGATACTTAAACCAATAAATCCCTTAAGGATGTATGAGGACAAGACATTAATACTACTCAGGTAAAAACATTGAGCTGTAACCATTAATCAAATGGAAGAGATTCATATTAACCTGATGTCTAAAGTTTATACAAGCCCAATTTAACAGGGGGAAAGTTCCTGAATGGAGAATTCCATATCTGTAGTCCATATCTTCTTCAAGTCATGGTCCATTTCTGGGGACTTGATAGATACATATATGTAGTTTCACATACACGTATGCCAGTGGTGAAATCCAATTTTTTTTACTACTGGTTCTGTGGATGTGGCTTGATGGGCATGGTGTGGCTTTGTGGGCGTGGCAAAATCTCCATTCCCACCCCACCCCAGGGAAGGTTACTGCAATATCTCCATTTCCTCCTTACTTCTGGGGAAGGATACTGCAAAATCCCTATTCCCACCCCACTCTGGGGCCAGCCAGAGGTGATATTTGCCGGTTCTCTGAACTACTCAAAATTTCCGCTATCGGTTCCAAACTACTCAAAATTTCTGCTACCGGTTCTCCAGAACCTGTCAGAACCTGCTGGATTTCATCCTGATGTATGTAGTTTGAGGGGCTCCTACAAAGAGGAGGGGTCAAACTATTTCCCAAAACACCTGAAGGCAGCACAAGAAACAATGGATGAAAACTAATCATGGAGAGAAGCAACTTAGAATTAAGGAGTCATTTCCAGACAGTTAGAACAATTAATCAATGGAAAGGCTTGCCTTCAGAAGTTGTGAATGCGCCATCACTGGAGGCTTTTAAAAAGAGACTGGACAGCCATTTGTTTGAAATTGTATAGGACCATGATGGTGAACTTATAGCACTCAGGCCATAGGTGACACACAGCACCCTCTCTGTGGACACGCAAACTGTCGCCCCAGCTCAGCTCAGCTCTGCCATGCATGGTCATGCACCTCTCCCCAGCCATCTGGTCTTTGGGTCTCTGCCGCACATGAACATGAGGTGGGGGGCATGTGGGGGGCACACACGCATGTGCAGGGGGCAGGCTGCATGTGGAGGGCCACACGTGCATGCGTGGAGTGCAGGCACATGCGCAGAGCAGGGCATGTGCATGTACAGGGGGGATGGGGTGCATATGGTGGCTGCATAAGCATGCATAGGGGGCACATGCTGGGGGTCACATGCACATGTGCAGGAGGAGGGGTGCATGCATGGTGGCCACATGCACATTGCATTTTGGAGGTTTGAGTGCATGCACGCATATATGTGCATGCTTTGGTCAGTCGGTCTGGAAAAGATTAACAACCACTGGTATAGGCTCTCCTGCTTGTGCAGGAGGTAGGACTAGAAGGCCTCCAAGATCCCTTCTAACTCTATTATTCTATGTTTCCTTGGTAGCAATTAAATCAATTTTTGTGGGATTAATTTTTCTTTTCCAGTTTCAGATTAAATCCATTACTCCTTGCCTGGCCTTCAGGTGCTTTGGAAAATAGCTTGACCCCCTGTGGCAGCCCCTCAAGTATTGGATCCTCGATTTAGGACCATAAATCCTCAATTTATGACCACAGTTGGGACATAGTTTCTATTACTAACTAAGGCAGTTGTTAAGTGAATCAGATCAATTTTTATGATTTTTGCCACCCTTATTAAGTGAATCACTGCAATTATTAAGAAAATCACATGGTCATTAAGCAAAATGACCATACTTAATGGTCATTAAAGAAAGGGAGCCTGAGTGGCATAGGAGGCTAATGCCTCCTACTAAAGGCAGCAATTAACTCCTATTAAAGTAGAGGCTAATGCCTCCTAATAAACTCCTACTAAAGTAGAGGCTAATGCCTCCTACTAAAGGCAGCAATTAACATCCAGCTGTCTGCAATTACACCAGTTCGAAACTTATCAGGCTCAAGGTTGACTCAGCGTTCCATCCTTCCTAAGGTGGGTAAATTGAGGACCCAGTTTGTGGGGGCAATAAGCTGACTTTGTATAAATATACAAAAGTATGAAGGCTATTGCTTAACGCATTGTAAGCCGCCCTGAGTCTCCGGCGAAGGGCGGCATATAAATCAATTTTTTTAAAAAAATCAGGTTTTCCCATTGACTTTGGTGTTGGAAGTCACCTGGAAAGGTAACAAATGGCGATTGTGTGACCCCCTGAGCAAAGCTGGGAAGCCCCGTGCTAGGGGCGGGATTTAGCTTTGACAGGCTCAGTCCTTATCTGATTGGCATGAGCTCAACCCACTCCTGGCTGCTGTCTCCACCTCACAATGGAGAATATTTATACTTGGTAGTTTTATCAGAAATGGCCATGAAGACTCTTAATGTTTGATTAAATACTAGCTAGTGTTCAACATGTACAAGGAAAACCATTTGCTAATAAGCCATTGATGTATGCTAAATACCTGTACAAAAAAACTGTCCCATATATTGTTTGATGCAAATTGCAGCACAACTGAATGAATAGAATTGTAACTATTACACTGATAGCATCTCAATTTCTAATTAAGTGCTAATTACCCTCTAAGCTTTTTGACTTTTTCTGTTCCATTCCAAGTATGAAGTTTTATGCCTTTAATGTTCTTTTATTATCTGTTTTCTTAATCTCCTTGAAGAAACCTGTACTGAGTCTCAGACATTGGTTGCCGTTTTTATTTAAATACATTTTTGTGGGCTTTTTAAAATGCAGATTCTTTGCCTCACAAAAGTGAAATGATTGGAAATTAGTCATTGCTAGTGGCTCTGGTTCATCCCATTGAGGAGAATTTATAATCATTTTAATCCTCTGGAAGAAAATAAAGATAATGAAAGGAAAAATTAAATTCCCTTTAATAACAGAAAGACCTCAAAGCACAAAGAAAATGGACCAAACAGAGGGAAAAGGCAGGTGAAATTTATTTCTTAATAAGTACAGAATGATGCTTTGTGCATACTAATAATAATAAAGCACAGTGGAGGGGAGAAAGAAAGAGAGAGTGAGAAAAAGAGAGTTATCTGAGATATTATTGATAAAAATAGTATAAAAAAGATTTATTCCTGCTCAGACTGGCTCCGGACCTGAGATACTGTAGTTGTTGATTTCAGCATCATAAGTGACAGGTATAAGAAAACAATTTGCTGTATTGCTTAGCTTGGAGAAGAAAAGATTAAAAGGAGTCTTCATGCTAGAGTTCAGTTTTCTGAAGGGCTGTCAGACTAAGACACAACAACCAGATATACTGGAGAAGAAGATGTCAGCTGAAAAATTATAGAGAATTGGTGGGACTGACTGTTCTCAGAAAGAATGCTTTCTCAAGTGGAAGAAAGCCAGGGTTGCCACCTAAAAGTGTTGCTATAATAATATTTTATTATTATTACATTATATTTTTATTCCATCTTTATTATTATTTTTTATAAATAACTCAAAGCAGTGAAAAAACCTAATACTCCTTCCGCCTCCTATTTTGCTCAAAACTGGGCTGTATGTTGGGCCGAGAAGAAATGACTGTGAGAGGGATCTTGGAGTCTTAGTAGACAGCAGCTAAATATGAGCCAGCAGTGTGCAGCAGCAGCCAAAAGAGCCAAGGAAATCCTAAATTGCATTAACAGAGAGACACGATCAAGCTCAAGTGTCTATAAAGTGTTAGTAAGACCAGATCTAGAGTACTGCATCCAGTTTTGGTCACCACACTATAAAAAAGATGTTGAGACTCTAGAAAAAGTGCAGAGGAGAACAATCAGGATGATTAGGGGACTGGAGACTAAATCATGTGAAGAACGGCTACAGGAACTGGGCATGGCTAGTCAAGTGAAGAGAAGGATCAGGGGAGACAGGATAGCCATCTTCCAATACTTGAGGGGCTGCCACAGGGAGGAGGAGGTCAAGCTATTTTCCAAACCACCTGAAGGCCAGACAAGGAGTAATGGATGGAAACTGACCAAGGAGAGATTCAATCTGGAAATGAGGAACTTTCTGACAGTGAGAATAATCAACCAATGGAACAGAAGTTACCTTCAAAAGTTGTGGGCACTTCATCACTGGAAGCTTTCAAGAAGAGACTGAACTGCCATTGTCAGAAATGGTGTATGGTCTCCTGCTTCAACAGAGGGTTGGACCAGTAGTGAAATGTAAAATGTGTTACTACCGGTTCTGTGGGCATGGCTTGGTGGTGGGGGTAATGTGACTGAGTGGGCATGGCCAACTTTTTTATTATTATTATTTTTAAAAGCATTTTTTTCTACAACCTTAAGAGGTTGCAGAAAAAAATGCTTTTAGAAGCCTCTGATGATCAGGCAACTCAGCTGGGATCGCCAGAGGCTTTTAAAGGCATTTTTTTTCCTATAACCTTTTCAACTGAAGATTTTTTTTGCAGAAAAAATGCTTTCAAAGCCTCTGATGATCCTAGCTGAGCCTCAAGATCATCAAAGGCTTTTTTTTTTACTTTTTTTTTTTTACTTTTAAAAGCATTTTTTTCGGCCGAAAAGGTTGCAGGAAAAAAGGCTTTTAAATTTTTTTTAAAAAGCCTCTGATGATTGCGTGGCTCAGTTGGCCATGGGGGGTGGGGGCCACAGGGATTTTTGCTACCGGTTCTCTGAACCACCCGCTTCCTTCACTACTGGATTGGGCGATCTGGTCCGAACCAGGAGCATTTCATCCCTGGGTTGAACTAGATGATCTATAAGGTCCCTTCCAACTCTGTTAATCTGTGATCTGTGATTGACCAAAATCCAATCTGCTTTCATGAGTAAAATGGGATTAAAACTCACAGTCTTCTGATGATTGGCCCAAAGTCACCCAACTGGCTTTCATGCCTAGAACTCAAAAACTCTTGGTTTCTAATATGGTGCCTTGGCCAAACTGGTGGTGGATATGCATGCTTATTTAGGGCTTAGATTTCTTATTCATTTCTCCTCTACCAACCGATAATAGAGACAGTTGATGAGATAAGTTTATGGTCAAATGGATAGGTAGCCAAGCAATCAGTTCAGACCATATACTCAGTAGCCACCACGTATCTTGCCCTGATTATGTTCTCATGTGGCATTATATCAAAACATTTGTGTAAGTGGGCATCGGGCAACATTGATGCAGTGTGACAAATGACTATGGTAGAGTCACGGGTACTAGCTATCCTGCATCTTGCAAATTAATAGATTAACTTTAAAGTGCTAACTTGGGTGTTTATTCAATGCCAGAACTGAAATATGATCCATCAGTCAAGGTGATGAGTCTCAGTTTTGCAGGACTGGATGGGGTGAGGGCATTTTATTCTTCTTCTCAAATGGCAGCATGTCATATAGACTGTCCTCAAGTGAATCCCTCACCCTATCATTTCTGTTTAGGTTTTCCCTTTTTAAAAATCAAGACATAATTTTGCCCAGATAAATGCAAGGCAGCAGTGAGCACAGCACTAAACTTGATTCAAATTAACCAAATAATCAAACACAAAGGGGAATGTATTATTCCTTGGAGGCCCAATCCTGTGTAGTACTGAATAACCCAAGTTCAAACTAACGTCAGCAATATTTGATGGTCCCTGGCAATGCGGAGTGGCCCTAGAGGGCTTCAGCATATTGCCAAATGTACTATCTCATATCTTTCCCTACCCAACTTAATTAAATCTCTTATTTCATTTCCAACATAGCAAAGCCAGAAAAACCTGAAACTTTCCTGAATGCTAAACAAATGCTCAGACAAGTACTGGATGCAAAATAGACCCATTAAAGGCATGCAATCATCCAGCACATTTGCAGCACATTGAAGGTTTCCTTGACTTAACCTGGTTACCAAATTAACTCACTTGGGGAGTGATACAATATATTAAACAAATATTTTGTTTTAAAAACAAAACAAAATGAGCTGCCTTCCCACAACATATTATAATCACCCAAAAGCAAATGAAATTTCAAAGTAATGAACTTTAGTATGCTGCATGACTATTGAGTGGCAGCTCTGAAGGCCACAATGAGATTAGAGGTAAACTGAAATAAAGCTGCCAATGCCAACATCTAGACAAAAAATTGCATAGTTCATGCCCAAATCCATTCCGAAGGTTACACTTCTCATTCAAGAAGCTTCTTCAGTACATTCTTCTCATCCAAGAAGCTTTTCAGAACTGAAGAAGCTTCTTTGATGAAAAGCAAAATATCTTCAGTCTAAGGTGACTAAGAATTTCTAGACACCTAAAAAAAAGGATGTTGATTTAGTATAGATATTGCACATTTAGAAGATAATGTTTTAGCTCGGGGTTGATCTATGGTGCTCTTGGTGCTCTCTGGACTTAGTTGTTTTCTTTGCAGATGCTCCATTATCATACTAAGTAACATCATTAGTACATAGTTGATGTTATTATAGTTGGGTAATGTAATGTCTACAGGAAAGCTCAGGGAGCACAAAGGAACAGTTTCTTGGTCACTAGACAAACTGGAAAGTTTGAGACTGGGTCATGGGTGCTTTCAGAAAAAAAAACTCCCCATGGAAGCCTTTCCTATTCAGGATGTCCACATGGTTACCATGGCAGCAGTCACAAAACATAAACCTACCAGAAGTTGAACTGATAACATTGTTCCCTGCCATCTCTTCTCGAGTTTTCCACCTTTATATCTTACTTATTTCTTCTGCTTACATACTTTACTAGGCCCATGAATTACTTTCAAGCCCTTTAGCTGAAGACAAACATCATGTCTGTTTTCCAATTCCTATGGAGTTTGTGTATTATATAAGGATAACAAGACATGACTTCCATAAATAATGATGAAGTTGAATGATGGGTCCTGTCCTCTTCACAATAAATCTTATTTAACCTCTATTATGGCGGTTAATGATTATTACTTTTTTTTTTTTTGTAAGTCAGTGAAATGGGAGAATTGGAATGCTCAGAACTACACAGCAAGCTTCAGATATGCCTTAAATGTCACTCTTGGAATGTACAGTGGTAAACTTGTGGGTATGTTGCAAATAACCAACAACAGTGGAAGAATGCTGTTTATGAATTTTAAAGAAAAATAATCACTTTTGAGGAAAAGAAGAAGGTGGAGTTTATCATGTGGTTTGCAAACAATAGCAACAATGACAACAAGATAATATTGATGGCTCTCATTAAGTAAATGCTTGGGAGTCATCATAATTAGGCATACCCTACCATTAAATCCACCCATCCATCAATTTTTCCTTACTCCACCCATTTAGAAATTCCACCTCTGTAATTTGCTCCATTGATCTCTACCACATGCCTCAGAGACAGAGGAATGCATTATTTCATCTGTCTTGGCTCATATATCTGATTAGGTAGAGGTTGATGAATGCATAATGTAGCCTGGTTAATGCAGGAAAAAGCTTGCATACTTTCCATTTTTGCACCAAAGTCCTTGTTTCACCATCCTGCTCAACGTTCATTTGGTAGCCCCTGGTTGGACGCTTTCTTAGAAGCAGCCAAGATTAATCTGATACATCTCAAGTGCTAGTTCAGTGAGATGAAAGATTTTGGTGTCAAAGGGTCACAGCAGTTAACGTCATCAATTGAATAAGGATCTGTGGGTCCTGAAAGATTATTTTTTATGCTCTATTTTGTTAGTTGGAGCTAGGTATTTTCCATTTCAAGCCTTATAGGATTATATTTATTTACACCGTATTTTTTTCCCACAAAATGAAATTGGCAATGTGAAAATCAGATGGGATTGAAGACTAGAAATTTGGAAAAGGCATAATCTGGATCTGTGATTCAAGAACTGAAGGCAAACTGAATTAATGTGGGCAGCTATGAAATTTGAATTCTAATTCTGAGCAATTCAACAGGTCCATAGATCATAATAAGGAAATTCATTAAGATCATAGACCAGTGATGGCTAACCTTTTAGCATGTGCACCCAAACATCCAAAATGCAATGTGTGTGTGTGTCCTCCATGCATGCGCCCCACCCCTGCACATGCCCCATCACCCACACGGCAGAGCAGGGACACAAAGACCATCTGCCTGGTGAAAGGCACGTGCGCATGCACAGCAGAACTGAACTGGGGCAACAGCTCATGTGCCATCAGAGATGGCACTGCATGCCACCTCTGGTACGCATTCCATAGGTTCACCATCATGGTCATAAACTATTAAATCGCCTGCAACAGCTGCTCCTGGTCTCTTTTTTTCCCTACATGTTTTGCCTCCTTCTCTCCCTTTTTCAGAATAGAATAAAAACAACAGCAATGGTTGATCTTTAGACGGCCTAGAGAAGTATCATTGCAATAGTATCTTCAGGGTTCCTGCAGTAATTTTTACAAAATCTTCTTGTGTTTCTTTTAAGGCAGAGATAGCAGGCATGAGGAACAACAAGCTCAGCATCTCCCACATTTTTCTACAAACAACCTACATAGGAGTTGTGTTAAACCAATAGAGGAAGAATCCCCTCTTAACTTAAACTCATTGGGGGAAAAAAATAAAATTAGAATGCTTATTTTTATGCTTATTTTTTTCAACTGTCAGATTTTAGCATGGCATTAAAAATGACTAGTACCTTGACTTTTTTTTTTAATGTGATGCCCTGTTACATTTGTTCACCGGGTTTCCTGGAATGCCAAAACAATTGGCACAGCTGGTCATCCCAAGATGGTGGCTTGCTGCTAATTAGTAGTAGCAGCAGAAACTGACTGGCAGAATGATACACAGATGTTGGCAAGACATAAAAAAGATTGGCAAAGAACAAATGACATTCATAACTTCCTTGCTCCATTCCTCTTCCTTGAAAATGTGTTAACTATTAGATACAGCACATATTGTCTGCACTAGTAACCTACAGCATCTCCTAGAGTCATCAGTGCATTGTTGTATCTAAATGACTTTAATGAGGATAAGCTTTAAAGCACTTTAATGATGACTGAATGATGGCTATGAAGATACTATCAGTTGCTTGTGGGAAATGGCCTCAGTGTTAGCTTACTTCTTTTCACTCATTGTCAAGAGAGTTTAATGTGTTTCAATCATGCACAATTTAAAAGTATTGATTTGACACAAGAGGGCATGCCAGACTAGCTGGCCTTGAGTTCACATTCAGAATGATAAGAGCTTTGAGTTCCCACTTGTGTTGGTAGGTTCAGCTTGGAAGTATAACAATCCATGAGTGCAAAGCAAAGCAGAATTAAGACTCTCACGCTTAAAGGAAATTGAAATTTGAAAACAGAACCCAGAGCCCAAATATGTGTCCCAGAATTGCAACAAACAGAGGTTTGGCCTAGGGGATAAAATCAGTTTTAGTCTTTAGACACTTTAGACATGTAAACTGACTGGGTGACTTGGCCAGTCACCAGGAGACTGGGAATTATAGTCTTGCTTTAGGCATAAAATCCACCTGAGTGACTCCCTAAAAGTTTACCTTGGTTGCTTTATAACTTTAATTAATTGTATTCATAATTGCCAAATATTATTTTCTGTGATCTCATGACTATCTTTCCCAGCTTCTGTGTTATCTCAGGAAAGGGTGTAGCTGTTTGAAGTTGATCCAGTTACCTGCACCCCCAAAACATTTCTTTTAAATTAAGTCTGAAGCATTCCTACCACTACTATTTATGACAACCCATCTACCTTTATTGGAAAGTCTATACTGGCTTTCCACATAAAATACTCTTGAAGAGGTATTTCTTCAAAGTAGTCACTTTGAATTTTACATGTATTTGCTTTAGAAATAACCCTACATAGACCACCCTAAGAATAAGTTCTAGTGAGTTTAATGTAATTTCTTCTCTGCTAAGTGGATATAACATTACCTTCCTGTCTATTTACATAAGTCGATTTAACTCCACATAATGAATCTGTGAGAAATTACTTCAACAAAATATTTGTTCCATCACATCCAAAGTACAGCTTTAAAACTATAAATCTGTTGAGATTCATTAATTTAAGAAAAAAATGCTCAGTACTTTGCTTCTTTTAATGAATTTTTAAATTTAAATTCAGATGAATCTGAATGCTAGCATAAAATGTAATCTATTTTAACTCATGTAGTTCACTGAAGCTGGAAATCTTTGATTAATTTGCTTCAACTTCCCTTAATTCATTTAGTTTTCTTGTTTGTTAAATGAAAGTGAATGGAGCCCCCTTGAATGGTTCTGTGAAAGAGGCAAATTAAATGAAACCCAGTAAAACATACTTACCAGATTGCTAAATACCGATCAGCAAATTATAAATGTACCAAGGAGGAAAGAAGTGAAAAACAAGTTGTAAAGTACATTGCAAGATTTTTATCACAATTTGCCATGGAGAGAGAATGGAAAAACCCATTTTCAAAACAGTTATATTGCAAAAGCTGAATTTCTTTTTCCTTTTTCTTTCTTTTTCATGTATCGAATAAAAAGCACCTGCAAACTTTTATCAAAAACTCTGAAAAATGATGCTTGAGAGATGTGGTACTTGATTGACTTGGAGCATTCATTCCTTCATTGTCCAAAGCAACAGCATAACTTGAACATTTTCTTTTAAAATTCAAGTTGTAAATTGTGCTCCCTTTAAATGACATCTGCTCATTAGCAACACAATCACACTACTTTCAGGCAAGAGTTTGGATGACTCAGGGATCTAATCATGCTGTGCTATCAATACATTTGTCTAGCTTCTCCAAAGTATCCTCCATTCTCTCAACAGATGAGGTTTATCTTACATGTATTAAGAGTACTTCACAAGAAACAAAACCAGCTTCACATAATAATAGAAATGTTGTTCAGGCTCAGTTGGAGAAACGAGACTCAGGAACTTCTCAATTTCTTGGAGAGAGAGAGAGAGAGAGAGAGAGAGAGAGAGAGAGAGAGAGAGAGAGAGAGAGAGAGAGAGAGAGAGAGAGAGAGAGAGAAATCCTTTTTCTGTTTTCCTATTTTGTTCCCCAGACCTTCATATCTCCTTGGATCGAAAATGGTAGGGGGACTGTTTATTTGTAATTGTAATTTTTTTGGTTCCCAGACCATTCATATGACCTTATTTCCTCAACACAGGATACTGTTTACTTCCCCAACGTAGCCTTGTTTAGTTTTTCCCAGTACAGCTTTGGAAACCTATGACTTTGGATTTCCTTCACCCATTTGAACCCTTTTTCTTATTAACCCCAGGGAAAAATACCTTGCTACTGTGATTCTGGACTATACTTTTTTTCCCCAAGCATTCTCTGATTGAATGACCCCTCCCCCCTTCCAAGTTTAAAAATTCAAGTGAATTCAAAGAAATCAGCTGAAACCTGCGGTCTTAATTTCTGAAGCAGTTTTCTTTAGGAATTCTATGAGAATCTAAAATGAAGTCCCAGAAACCCTTGATAGGATCTTATGATATCCAATACCTTATTTATAGGCAAGAATGCAAGAATATAGTCACTTTCTTAATTAAGAAAAAATTGTATTAATTGTAGAGATGATGCGGAAGACCATTGTTATTTGAGGAGTTTAGTGACATATTTCTCTTTCATATTAAGAAGTTAGATGTTTAGAAGTCATTCTGAGTTAGCTCTGTTTTCTACTTTTGCTTACTAGGCGGAGGAGAAAGTGACTAAGGGGAAATCTTAACATAGCGTCAAAGGAGATTCTTACAATTTCCTGACCATATCAGGACCATGATATCATGATGTGATGGCCCCATCGGCTGCCAGTTCAGGTAATGATGACAAGCTGGAACTGAGACCCTCAGATCAGGATGTTATGGACTTCCAGGAACCCCTGGAGAGCCCAGTGGCTGAGAAGGATGCAGTCCTGGTGTCTGGCATGGGACGGGGAGCAGTTGCCCAGATGGACATCAACCTGCACAAGCAGAAGAAAGGGAAGCTTGTCAGCCACTGGGTAGCAGGCAACCCCAATGATGAACAGCTCCTCATGAGGGAGCAGTCTCCTCCTAATGAGAAACACCTTGGGGTGATTTAACCAGGTGCAGAGGGTTGTCAGAGACAACCATTGGCTTCTCCAGTGCAGTACCTTTGGCTTTATAGACTTTGGACCTAACTTTGTGGACTTCAGACTTTGCTTTTGCCCCATGAGTGTCAGACTTGCTCTTGTGGATTTCAGACCTTGTTCTTGGGAACTATGCTTTCAGACTTTGCTGTCTTGCAATGAGGTTTGGGAGTTTTGGAAAACTGCTTTATATACATATAGTTTTGCAAAAAATACCACTATACTCACAACTTTACCCATTTGCATGACTCAGAGCATATGGTGCAAAAAAAAAAAAAAAAACCTGTAGGGTTGTTGCTATTAGGGGGCAACTTCTTTATGGAACCTAGTTTTGGGTTTTGCAGAAATTGCCAACCTGCTGTCATTATTAAGGAGCTCCTGGCAGCTTGTGAGAGATTTGGGTATTATCTTGCTTGGTATGGGTACGTTTAATGTTTTGCTTTCAATTCTATTTCCTTGAGCTAACAATAAAACTTAATATCTTTTTATTCACTAGTGTCCTTATTGTCTCTGGATCCAAAAAGATTCAATTGCCTGGATACCTGATCAGCGCCCTGTCACTTGGCAAAACAAGTGAAGGTGACAAGTACCATTTTGTACTTTTTTGAAGAAACAGCAGTTGGGAGATAAAAGGACAGATTGATAAAATGCTTAAAGAAAAGGAATCAAAGACATTTCTATAACAAGTTCATATAATAATGTTTTTCCTGTCTTAAAATTGTTCACTATGGGTTGAGTCTAAGCTCACATCAATTGACTGACGGCTAGTTCTCTGATATTTTAGACTTTTGATAATATATAATTCACTGTTAAATTTCTCCAAACTAGTTCTGAGTAAAAAAGGACTCATGGATTCCCCCCCCCCCCACACACACACACTTGCTCTCATTCATTTTGAGAAAAGAATATTTGAGAATTTCTTTGTAACTCTTACAAGTAAGAACAAAAAAAGAAGTTCAGACTACTTTTCATAGGTAGAGCATGGTGATCTTGTGATTATTCATCACAAGGTGTCAAAAAATGTTTGAAAATGTTCCATTTTTTTCCAATGATTTGCAGCCTATTTGGTACCAACATTTCCATTAAATGCGCAAGATTTTCAGTGAAACACCATATCTGCATCTTGCTTCAGATGCTGCTGGAAGGAATATTTACAGTTTTTTTTCCCTTTATTTTCACAATTCTTTAGAATTGTGCAGCAAGTGTCCAAATGAAGTTAGAGACTCTAACACAAACTTCTACTTTTATATAAATAAATGTAAGATTTATATTTATAGCAGACAAGATAGTCAGAAACACAGGAACATCATGAGGTAAAAATATTCAGAGCACACGGAAGAAGAAGAAGAAGAAGAAGAAGAAGAAGAAGAAGAAGAAGAAGAAGAAGAAGAAGAAGAAGAAGAAGAAGAAGAAGAAGAAGAAGAAGAAGAAGAAGAAGAAGAAGAAGAAGAAGAAGAAGAAGAAGAAGAAGAAGAAGAAGAAGAAGAAGAAGCGGGAAAAAGGGAAACTCCCCCTTTACACCCACAGTAACCAATCACAGCATAGATGAGCGATGTCAAACTGACAGCCTGACATATATCACATACAGGCCACACCCACCCCAGCTCTGTAAAGGGAAAAACATGTCACATAACAGCAACATGACATGATGAATTTGACACCCATGGCCAACTTGTCTCATGCAGGAGCTAGCACTCTCCAACCAATTATAACTGTGTATTGCACACTTTACTGTTCTAGCTACTAAATTTAACATCCTAACAACTATACAACACTTCCTAAACTAATTTTCTGAGAGTTTTGAACTGACTGGATTGTATGGATTTTTATATGCAGGTGGTCCTCGATTTAGCCACAATTAGAATAAGAATTTCAATTGCTAATCATGACCGTTATTAAGACAGTCAGACCTGATTTTCCTACCTTTTTTTTCAACAGTTGTTAAATGAATTATTACAGTTGTTAAGTGAATTGTGTGGTCACTAAGTGAATCTGACTTCCCTCATTGGCACTGTCAGAAGTCAGCTGGAAAGGTGACAGATGGCAATCTTATGGCACTGGGTCTCTGCAACTGTCACAAACTGTGAGGATGCTGCAATGTGAGAACTGGTCATAAGTCACTTTTTTTCTGTACTGTTGTAACTTTGAACAGTCACTAAAGGAATGGTTGTAAATCAAGGAACACATGTATTGCAAGCTTGTATGTAACCCTTACCAGAAATGTATTAGATATATACATTCTCCTTAAGGAGTTTACTCAGAAGTAAGTCACACATTAGTTTTAAGGAAACTAATTTGCTGTAAATCAGTCATATGTGATTTACAGCAAATTATTGTGATAATTTCACAATACATAATTATCCAGGCCATCAAGAATTAATGATGGGAGGATGGGAAAAAGTGGTTCAGCAGTATAAGAAATTTTCAGATTCTCTATCTTGCTATAGGTCCATGATGATGAATCTATGGCATGCATGCCACAGGTGGCACACAGAACCGTATCTGTGGGCACGCAAGCATTGCGCTAGCTCAGTTCCAGCACATGTGCGTGCCAGCCATCTGATTTTCAGGCTTTCTAGGCCCAACGGAAGTCAGGAAACGGTCGGGAAATGGGCCTCCTGGGGGTGGGGAAGGCTGTTTTTGCCCTCCCCTAGAAAGGCTCCTAGAAAGCCTTTGGAGACTGGGGAAGGCAAAAAACGGGCCTAACAGGCCCACCTATTGCGTGCCAAAAGTAGGGGAGCACAAGGGGGGGGTTCACATGCACATGCGTGACCTTCTCCGCTCCCCCCACTTTTGGCACATGACAGCAAAAAGGTTAGCCCACTGCTATAGCTAATACTGCTTTGGGGGTTTGAAAATGTTTGGAGTGATTGTTATTGCATCTTGTTGTATATACAATAGAGCAAAATGGGAGCTATTCTGCTCAATTTTCATTCTACATCATGACTATTTTTGGTTGTGGGTAATATAGGTGCCTTCATGCAGATATACATTGGAAGAAAGGGGAAGTGATTGGTAGCTGCTTGAGTAACGTGCTATATTTGAGGTTATCATAGAACACTGATTATACATGCTGAACCAAGTATTTTGAAGAGTTGAATGAAAAGATTACAGTTTTATGGGTTTATTGATTTTGGAGCTGGCAATATGTAATAGTTCAATGCATTAAATGAACCAAAAGTGAGCCCTAAAATTTTCTCCTCCATCATCTACAAAAGCTATAATCCCAGCTGTGTTGTAGCCCCTTACAAATGAAAATTGTTCTTATACAGGACAATGTGCACCAAAATTATTACATGCTCAAAAGTGGAAACACTAACCACAACAGGAGAACGCTGAGTGAAGAAAAAGGAATTTATAGAAATGGCTAAATTGATTTTCTTGATTATAGCAAAAGATAGGATCTAAATTTAAGTCTGAGATTGAAAAATTCTTATAGACTTTTTGCATGAAACAGAAAAAAAAATCACCTGTGGTATGTGGTTTTGATAATTAGACAAAATTAGATAATGCAAAAAAAGTGAGAACTTTGGAATCCGTAGAGTAAGTGATAATTTTTATATCATATTTGTATTTGCTGATAAGGAAATTAGAACTTCTTTTTTACTTTCACCTTTTCTTTCTACACTTTTATTTTTTTCTGTCTTTTTCTTTAGTCTGCATTGATATTGGTTAGTTTTTATACTCAGCTTATAACGTTTAATAAAATTTGTACAAAAAAAAACAATTCAATCAACAACAATAAAGATAGTTTCTGGAAAACATTTAAAGAGCTTTAGAGGATTCATTTAGAGAACTTCAGCTTCCATTCTCAGATTTCAACTTCCTTAAAGAGAGAGAGTCTTAATTATGCTTTTGCTTGGACTCAGGGACTGTTATATTTCTATGCTGATTCTGACAACATAAATGGCAGAAGGTCCATAGCTAGTATTCATAGCTAATATGCTCTAGAAAATAAGTCACTCTCTCTTCTTTGGACCGCCCTTCAAGTATTAAAGGACAGTTTAATACTGTCTTCTAATGCTTTAATGGATCTTCCCGCCCAACCCTTTTTCCCCATAGGTTAGATAAGGAGTGTCAAACTTGATTTAATTGAGGGCCACATCAGGGTTGTGTTTGACCTTGTGGGGCTGGGATGGGCATGGCCAGGGTGGGCATGACCAGCCCGAATGCTCTGCCAGTAAAAACAGGCTCCCAAGCTTTGTTTTCAGCTGCAACCCTTTGCCAATGAAAACAGAACTCTGGAGTGCTGAATGCAGCCCTCCAGAGCTCCATTTTCACTGGCTGAGGCACCACAGTGGTCCTTCATTGATTCTAGAGTGGCCCCGTGGGCCAAATAAACACGTGGGCTGGATCCAGCCCCCAGGCCTTGAGTTTGACACCCCGGGTTAGACATACCTAGCTTCCTCGACCGTTGGTCCTATGATTTAGTGTGCAGAGAAGAGCAACAAAGATGATTAGAAATCTGGAAATTCAACATTTTTCTTTTGTTTATCATGGAATGTAATATTACAAGTGGGGTCTCAACAATGCAGAGTAAAGTAGTACTATTTCTTATTATTGCCTTGATGCTATCCCTTGGTTTATTTTAGACTCCTGATTTAATAATATGATGAGATTGGCTCCATACAGGTCTTACATAAGTGTAAAGGAGACTTCCCTTCTGTTAGGCAGACAAATAAACACACACCCTTACATGCAGAGATACAGATAGCCCTCAACTTATGATCATAATTAAGTCTAGCAATTATGGTTGTAAATTGTGATGGTCATATAGTGGGTTATCACATGACTGACACAATTTTATTACTTTTTTTTTTTTTTTTTTTTGCTGTGGTGTTAAGTGAATGTGACAGTTATTAAGTGACCGTAACAGTTGTTAAGCAAAGTCAATTGTTTGCTATTGACCAGTTTTTCTTACAAACTATCCCATAGCAATTGGGAATTAAATGGTGGTTTCCAGCAAAAACATAAATCACAGACATATGACTGAGGGATGCTGCAATTAGCCATAAATGTGGGCTGGTAGTCAAGTGCCCAGAATGTGTTCAAATGACTATGCAGTAGGATAAGGTCAAAACTAAAGGCAGCAATTAACACCAGCTGCCTGTAATTTCTGTGAGTTCAATCCCAGGCAGGCTCAAGGTCGACTCAGCCTTCCATCCTTTCTAAGGTGGGTAAATTGAGGACCCAGTTTGTGGGGGCAATAAGCTGACTTTGTATAAATATACAAAAGTATGAAGGCTATTGCTTAACGCATTGTAAGCCGCCCTGAGTCTCCGGAGAAGGGCGGCATATAAATATAAATAAATAAATAAAAAAAACCCTTCAAAACCAGGTCATAACCTTTTTTGGGGGGGGGGGGTGGATGGGATCTATCATAACTTCAAATGCTTGCTAAGCAACCAATCATAAGTTAAGTACTGCCTATATCTGGCATCCTATGATGCCATTTATGCTACAGTCCAATCTTGTCTGCAATTCTGTGATGGACAGATTTGCATTATATTCAAAATACTTATCTGAAAATATCTATCTATCATCTATCTATCTATCTATCTATCTATCTATCTATCTATCTATCTATCTATCTATCTATCTATTTATTTATTTATTTATTTTATTAAATTTGTATACTACCCTTCTCCTGATGGACTCAAAGTGGTGCACAGCCAAGAATAAAAAACATTTCAGTACAAAATTTAATTTTTTAAAAAAGAATTAAACAATTTTGCCCCCCAAAATTTAAAACATCGCAACTAAAATCCATAACCAATTAAAAAGCTAAAGGTGTGTGTGTGTGGGGGGGGGTTACTCCAGCCCAGCTTGATGAAATAAAAGAGTTTTTTAGGGCACAATGAAAGGCCTGGAGATCTGGTATCCTGCAGATCTCTTGGGACATATCGTTCCAGAGGGCAGGTGCCACCACAGAGAAAGCTCTCCCGCTGGGGGTCGCCAGCCGACATTGCCTGGCTGACAGCATCCTGAGGAGGCCCTCTCTGTGGCAGCGTACTGTCCGGTGGGAGGCTATCAGCGGCAGAAGGCGGTCCTGCAAGTATATTCACCCCAAAGATATCTTGTTATTTTCAGAAGGCAAGACAAGAAATAATGGATGGGAATTAATCAAGGAGAGAAACTTCCTAACAGTGAAAACAATTAAATAGTGGAACAGCTTGCGTTCAGAAGTTGTGGGTTCTCCACCACTGGAGGCTTTTAGGAAGAGACTGAACAGCCAATTGTTTGGAATGGTATAAGGGTTCCTGCTTGAGAAAGGGGTTGGACTAGAAGATCTCTAAATTCCCTTCTTATTCTATTATTCTGTTCATTCTGAAATTCTATATTATCTGGCCTCAGGACAGCTGAATTGTCCTATGTTTCCTATGTATCTGAACATTTACTTATCTCTATGTTTATTTTCAGATTTCCAAGGCTGATACATTGATGATGCACTGAGATTTTCCACTCTGCCAAAACTCGTGTTCATTACATGTAGCTAAAGCATCAAATTACTCTAGGTGATAATGTACAGTGTTGAAATACAAGAGGTTTATAATGTTCTGCTAATAAGATTAAGTGAAAGAAATCAAAGCCAATTTATGTTCGGTGGTTTGGGGAATAACAACATTTGTGTCAAGATGCACAGTAATCATCTAAACATGAGAATAATCCCCCCTAATTAAACAACAAGAAACAATAGCCAATAGTGCACAATTGTAGAAAATTAACATTAATGTAAATAAAAATTAAACTGAGTTCTCAAAATCTAGAGGCCAGGAAACTTATTTTGCACTCACTGAACCAATTAACAAGCATAATACATCTGTTTTGCGGGAAGCTAAGCAAACATAGTAAATGGGAAAGCTTTCCAAATTTTCATTCTTTTGTGCTGCAGAAATATATTAGATGGTTTGAAATCAGATGGATCATCTCCTCTGATCTTTGTCCCAGTTTCAAGCACATGAAACTTTGTAGTTTGGCATTCCTTGTTTATGTCTGGGCTGTCAATTACCCATATTTTTCTGAGTATAAGACGCACCTTCCCCCCCCCCCAAGGTGGTGAAAATTTAGGTGTGTCTTATAAACTGAATGTAGACCTGCCCACCCACTGGCCCCCACCCTCTGGCCAGCAGTTACCTCCTTGCAAGCAAACAGCAAGAAAAAACAGCTCCTTTCAGCTTCAGCACAGGCTAATTAGTACAAGTTGATTAGATCTGCTTCCCGACTCTCAGCTGATTTGCTCTCTGCTGTTTTGTGCAGGGCTCTGCTGCTTGCTGCAAAGAGGTAAATTGCTGGAGCAGATTTTTTTCCCCCTTGTTCTAATCAAGCTATGCTGAACACAAAAATGAAAGTAAAGCAGGCTGTTTGCTGTTTACTGCAATGAGGCAAAATTGCTGGGAGGCAGAGAGAGATTTCTTTTTTTTCTTTTCCTCACCAAAACCGGTAGGTGCGTCTTATACTCCGGTGTGTCTTATACTCCGAAAAATATGGTACTTAAGCAATCTGTGGCTGAAAGGCTACATTACACATACACACATACATGGATAGATAGACACAGGCAGAATATTGAATTTACAGGTAGTCCTTGATTTGCAACCATCCGAAGTTACAATGGAACTAAAAAACTTGTGGCCATTTTTCACACTCATGACCATTGCAGCATCTCCATGATCATGTGATCGAAATTCAGAGGCTTGGCAACTGATTCATATTAATGACAGTTGCAATGCCTAATGGTCATGTACATCTGCAACCTTCTGACAAGCAGAGTCAATGGAGAAACCAGATTCATTCAACAATCATGTTATTAATTTAACATTCAGGGATTCACTTAACAACTGTTGCAAGAAAGGTCATAAGATGGTGCAAAACACACAATAACTG
Organism: Coluber constrictor foxii; assembly: GCA_038048745.1. Lineage (NCBI taxonomy): Eukaryota > Metazoa > Chordata > Lepidosauria > Squamata > Colubridae > Coluber > Coluber constrictor. Next base: position 156,339,944 of record CM075961.1, on the reverse strand, counting down.
TCTTATTTAGCAACAGCAGAGTTGGAAGGGACCTTGGAGGTCTTCTAGTCCAACCTCCTGCTTAGGCAGGAAACCCTACACCAGGGGTGAGTTCTAATTGTTTTTACTATCAGTTCTGTGGGTGTAGGCTTATTTTGTGGGCATGGCTTGGTGTAATGTGACTGGGTGGGCGTGGCCATTTTTTTTTTAACTTTTACAAGCATTTTTTCTACAACCTTAAGAGGTTGCAGAAAAAAAATGCTTTTTGAAGCCTCTTATGATCAGGCAACTCATCTGGGATCGCCAGAGGCTTTTAAAAGCATTTTTTTCCTACTGCCCCTTCGGCTGAAGAGGTTGTAGAAAACATTGTTTTAAAAGCCTCTGACGATCCCAACTTTGCCGCGCGATCATCAGAGGCTTTTTTTTTAACTTTTAAAAGCATTTTTTTGGCCGAAGAGGTAGAAAAAAATGCTTTTAAAAGTTTTTTAAAAAAGAAGCCTCTGATGAGGTGGGCGGGATAAGCGAGCAGCGACCAGGCTGGGGACCGATTCGGGGGCATGGCCAGCCAATGTTATTATCGGTTCTCTGAACTACTACAAATTTTTACTACCAGTTCCTGTGAACCAGTGTGAACTGGGAATAACCCACCACTGCCCTACACCACTGCAGACAAATGGTTATCCAACATCTTCTTAAAAGCTTCCAGTGTTGGAGCATCCATGACTTCTGAAGGCAAGTTATTCCACTGATTAATTGTTCTAACTGTCAGGAAATTTCCCCTTAGTTCTAGGTTGCTTCTCTTTTTGATTAGTTTACACCCATTGCTTCTTCTTTTGCCCTCAGGTGCTTTGGAGAATAGCTTGACTCCCTCTTCTTTGTGGCAACTGCTGAGATATTGGAACACTGCTATCATGTCTTCCCTAGTCCTTCTTTTCATTCAACTAGACATACCCAATTCCAGCAATTCTTCTTTATATGTTTTAGCCTCCAGTCCCCTAATCATCTTGGTTGCTCTTCTCTGCACTCTATCTAGAAGAAGAAAAACTGTAAGTTATTCAAAGAGCTTCCACTTGCTAAATTCATTCCAAAATGAACAAGGTGGGGTGGGTAGGATGAGAAAGGGCTAGGAAATTACAATAAATGAGCTTAAGTTTAGAAATGAGCAGATCAGAACAGGCCCAATGTTTACCTGTCCAATTGGGGGCTTCAGAGAGGATTTATTGTCCAGCAAATTAAGAAAAAAAAATTGCTGGATTAGACCATATGCTGCTCCGCTTCTTCAAAATTAGGAAAATAAAGACCAGGTCTCTATTACCTTTTTCAGCTTAGGTCAGTGTTTCTCAAGCTCAGGAATTTTAAGATGTGTGGACTTCAACTGACATTTGAAGTCCTCATATCTTACAGTTTTCAAGTTTGAGAAATACTGACTTTAGTGAGTCAGTAATGTTGCCTTAAATTGCTGCTACGGTATACACTTTCTTCGTTGCTAATCAGTTGAAGGTGGAAACCTGACACATGCCCCACTCTTTTCACCCTTTACTTCCTTCAAAGTGCTTTTCAGGGTTTATAAAACTAAAATTTCAAATTGCCAAAAAAAGAAAAACATACTAACTTCTCACCCAGATGAATCCATTTCTTCTCTGCTTCCATTGTGGCCGTCCCGACTTTATTGCAGCTTCAATGGCTGCTTTCTTGATCAACCGGTTGAAAGGCTACTTCTGACTAGCCAGGGAATTGCGTTTTCTCTGTGTTAGCCAGTCCATGCCTTTCTTGCTCACCATCCCTCCGAGACAGTTTCTGGTCAATAAAGACCCCCAAACAATCTAGATATCAATGTTTTCTCAGGAGCGAGAAAAACATTGTACTGTCGCGAAGTTGACCATGACCTTCCTGAAGTTTAAAGTCCTCATATCTTATAGTTTTCAAGTTTGAGAAATACTGACTTTAGTGAGTCAGTAATGTTGCCTTAAATTGCTGCTCCTGTGAGCTTTTTCCAACACAAATGTCAGTTGGACTTTATTCCAATTAGCACTAGTCATCTTGTTGCAGACCCAATAGGGGTGAAAGACCCAATTCTCTAGAAGCAGACTTCATGGTGAAATTCTATTAAATCCTCATATTAAAGTTGTCATTGCTGCTAGAGTGCACTTATTATCAAGCACTAATCTCTCCCAGAGATCTCCAATACTGCCTTGTCATGCCTATTCTTTCAATGGGGCGAAATATAAAATATATTTGGCACTGCCATTACTTATCTCATTTAGGTCCAATCTAGCATAAAAGGAATGCTGTATATATTACTTGGAGCAGTGTCTTTAAAATGGAAAAAGACAAACTTTAAGATATCTGTCCTTCAACTTCCAGAAGTCTGCAATCACCATAGGACTTGAAGGCTAGACAACTTAATTCCCAAATGTGAAAAAAACATTGGCTTAATGAAAGAGTTTTCAAACTTTTTCAGACCATAGAACCTGTAACCCATCTGTCCTTTACTGTCTCTATGCAAACAAGCAACAAAAAGAACTGCAACAAACTAAAGTTCCTGGCACTCCTAATCAATTAGCAAAAGTCTAGTGATAAAAAAAAAAATATGGGTGTCTCTAAGTAATCTCTTCCCCCAATATGATTTCCCATACAGTAATCTTTTCTGGAACCCCATCAAGTTTTTAAACGCTATTTTAAACACTCCGGTTTTGAGATCCTGGCAGCAAGGTGAATATAGTTCTAAATTATTATCACTACAACGAATTAGTCCCATTTGGCCCATTAAGTGTTTGGATGGCTTGAAATCAAAAGGGGTATTTGGGTATTCCAGTGTCCAGGTAACTTGGTTAGTCTTGCATGATAGACATCATAACTTGAAGAAGCACATTTCTTGATCCAATCAAAGCAATTAAAAAAAGAACGGCTTTTATTTTCTTCTATTTTTATTTTTATTTTTTGCTGAAGAGGTTGTTAATACCTCATAAGGACCTTGGAATAGAGTAAAATTTCCCAAAGTAATCAATACCTACCTTTAGGTTCATGGGACTATCCATGGGGCTGATAAATGGCTAGGTGTGAAAAAGAAGTCAATAAATCTGTGGTGGTTGATAAATTATAAGCCTAGGTTGTGTCAATTAACCTTTTGGGGGCTTTATAGAGTTCCAGTCCCTAGTCTTGAAACAAAGGTTACTATCAGTGAGACAGTTAACTTGATAGTCAGGTGCCATCATTAGCAGCCTTGAGTTGTAATTATGATTATGATTCTGTGTTATAATTAGATTTGCAGTTTTGAAATTGATAGAAACTTAATAATTCAGCTCCTAATCAAAGACCAAGGGATGCTGTGGCTCAGTGTCTAAGACACTGATCTTGTTGATCAAAAGGATGGCAGTTTAGTGGTTTGAATCCCTAGTGCTGCGTAATAGGGTGAGCTCCCATTACTTGTCTCAGCTTCTGCCAACCTAGTAGTTGGCAGAAGCTGAGATAGAAGCTGAGGTAGAAGCTGAGGTTGGCAGAAAACAGGTAAAAATGCAAGTAGAAAAATTAGGACCACCTTTGGTGGGAAGGTAACAGTTTTCTGTGCACCTTTGGCATTTAGTCATGCCAGCCACATGACCAAGGAGACGTCTTTCAACTGGCTTTCAACTTTCAGCTGGCTCTTTGGCTTTGAAATGGAGATGAGCACCACCCCCTAGAGTCGGGAACGACTAGCACATATGTTTGAGGGGAAACCTTTACCTCTACCTTAATCGAACACTAAAAATTATAGAATAGCATTAAGAAGTTCAGCAGTTCTAAGCATGATAAATTGTGTTTATTTTGTTTTGTTTCGTTTTGTTTTTTTGCGTTTAATAACTTCAATATTTTCAGCTATCAAGGCAGTCCTTTAGATACTGGCCAGAGAGTCCAATCACCATTGGTATAACAATGGATTTATTTTTTGATTGGTGTTCAACTTCAATCTGTAAGCCCCAGTTTTTTGTATTTTGTTCCAATTATGGTTCAGAGCCAGATAGTTAGACTGGCATTTTTATCCACCTATCAAACCTTTCCCAAGGACCCGGGGTAAGGAGATGTTATTGTTTGATGGTATTAAAGATTGTTGCAGGATGCAAATTCTTCTTCTTGCTGTTGTTATTGTATAATATAATCATGTTCATATAATAACCATTTGGAGCCAGGGAACATTATGAAACTTCATGAGGAGGTCAATAAACTGAAAAGACTTTTAGAATAGAGGAAGTTACCTCCTGTATCAAGTCAATGGTCCATCTTGCTCAATAAAATGGGCTGGGAATGTATCTTGGAGTTTCTTCTTGGAAACCCTAATGAGTTTTGCTACCCATCTTATCCATGTTCCTTCACTGAAATTGATTGCTTGACTCTTTAAAAGGTAGATTGAAAAGCATTAAATTATGCCTTGTTTTACCGGGCCCACAACTTAGTAGTAAAATGACCAATTTTGGACATTTTGATCTTTTGTGAATATTAATATTATTGTTTGTTTAGCTTATATAAGTTTGGTTGTTCTCAGCAAGCCCTAAATATCCCTAAAAATGCCTAAACCATGCTGCTATTATTATTATTATTATTATTATTATTATTATTATTATTATTATTATTATTATTATTATTATTATTATTATTATTATTATTATTATTATTATTATTATTATTATTATTATTATCGTCATCATTATCATCATCATGTTTAGAAACCAAGAGGTATAACTATACTGCTTGAGAAGGTGACGTAATAAATTTATACTCATGTTCCAAATATTTTCTAAACATTGTCTTTCTACAGCCATAAGATGTGTAAGCATTGCCATTTTAGAAATAAAAATAAAAATCTAGTAATACAATGCATAATGGTAATTCCCAGGGATGAATTTTGGTTGGTCCTTCCTTCCTTCCTTCCTTCCTTCCTTCCTTCCTTCCTTCCTTCCTTCCTTCCTTCCTTCCTTCCTTCCTTCCTTCCTTCCTTCCTTCCTTCCTTCCTTCCTTCCTTCCTTCCTTCCCAGTTCAGGATAACATTAGTAATCTTTTTTTCCCTTTTCATGCGTGTAAAAAATAATAAAGCTAATGTGTTAATTGAGGAAATGTAATCCTACTATTTTGAGAGTAATTAAAATATATTGCCAAGGAGACAACAAATGTGATAACATGCGACAAGGTTAGGGACTCCACGAGTGTGATTCACAAGCATTTAGATTAGCCTTAATCCACTAATGAATTTTGTATTATTAGTTGGAAAGGAGATAAAATTTCATTGTTGCTCATTATCTCCTTTGAGAAGGCATGCAGGATAGACTATTTTGTCCAGGAAAGAAAAGATATTGCTTGTGGGGTTTTTTTGGGGGGGGATATATATATATATATATATATGGTATAATGGGGAACCATGGCAAAGAGTACAGTTCTGGTGCATTGGCTATTGGAGCACTAAAGAAAGTGCATTGGAGGTGCGTGAGGTGAAAAACAAGACTTTCAAATTTTACTAATTAGAGGAAGTCTGAAAATGTGGGAGATAATCAAACAGAGGTGAGGTGTGTCTTTTCTTAGGTGGATCTTCTACTTTATGATTTAAGCAAATTAAAAGATAACACTTATTAAAAATGTTGCACACAAATCCTTTGGAGTATGATCTAACATTATTATCTGTTGGTATTCAGAAAGTAGATGGAATTCTTATAAGTGGACCACTCTTATATCAGATCTCCCTGGATTTGGTTAACTCCTTTGGTTGATTGAATCAAAGCTCCCCCTGAAGGAAGAGATGACTCTTCCAATTCATAAGGAGGGTTTATCCTCTCAAGAAATCATCCCCAAACAATTGTCATAGAGCAAGGTAGAGCAAGTACAAACAGTTGACCTAGTCCTGCTTTGTGGAATTCCTCAAGGCTCGCAATGCTATTGACTCTTATCTAACAACCATCAGAAGGGGTCAGGTGTCCATTATGCATTTTTATCATGGGTGGAGCAAAGGATAACATCAGGATCCTTTCCAAGCATATGGAGCTAGTTGGAGTCTAGATGTGCAAACAAGACTGAGTACTTATGGTTTTTACACATCTCTGATTCTGGAGATTTTCCATCTTTAACTCCGAATTGGGTAGCACTTTTTCAGAGATAATTGGTATGCAGTTTGGAGGTTTTCTTGGTCTCTTAATACCTGCTTAAAGAACAGATTGTTATTATGGCCAAGGGGACTTTTGCACAAAATTCCTCTTTTGCACTTGTTCCTGGATTCTCCCATCTAATTTATTTCTTGTTTTGACTACTGTAACACCATGCACATGGAGCTACCCTTAAAGATAATCCAGAATTGGTCCAGAATTAGTGACACTGGGTATGATGGGCATGATATGCCCATATATCACCACAACTTTATGAGCTGCACTGATTTCATATAAGCTACTTGGTGCATTCCATAAGATCCAGCAAGGGGGGAATGCTTCAGATCCTCTATCATCCTATGGGATCTAAGAAGTGGGCCATCTCAGTCCCTGGCCTTTACAACAGCATATATCCCTATGATCCAAATGATCTTCTATAAAGCCTTAAAGACTTCATGGTTCTCCTTAACAGAGTATTGGTTGACTTGGTCTAGTAACGATTTTGCAAGATGTGTTTGGATCTAGTAGGTAGGTGAACTTTATTACTATTGATTGCAAGTGGCGTCATTATTTTTCCTTGGACACTTGGTATGTGCGTCTATTATAATTGGTGGGTTTATATGTTTTTAATCTTGTAATCCTCCCAAACTCAGGCAGCTATATAAATCAAATAAAATGAATAAATGAACACGAGAGCAAGCAGCTGGGTCTTGTTGTGCTCTATGGAGTTGTATTCCAGCATCTTTTGTTATTTTTCTATTTTTTCAGCCATAGATCAGTTGCTGAAACTCAGCTTCTTTTTTTAGTTGGGCAACCATATAAATTGTTCAAATAATTGAATAAATACATTCATAGCAAATGACTGGGGGGGGGGGGAGGGGGTGTTCCACCCAGGAATGTGGATTTAGGCAATCAGATCTATGTAACACTGAAATCAATGGGGGTTACTAAATGATAAATATGCATAAGGTTGTCATTGTATTTCAACAAGTTCATTTCATTTCATCTCTCTCTCTCTCTCTCTCTCTCTCTCTCTCTCTCTCTCTCTCTCTCTCTCTCTCGCTCTCTCTCTCTCTCTCTCTCTCTCTCTCTTTCCCTCCCTCCCTCCCTCCCTCCCTCCCTCCTTCCCTCTCCTTCTCTCACTCAATGCCTATTAAAATTAGATGTAATATATATTTAAAATTTATTTCTGCAACATTGAAATGTGATTTTATGCAAATACAAGAAAAGCCCCAAAGAACAACTGCCATGATTAAATGTAAGCAAGTTTATGAATCATATTTACAGCTTATTCATATTGTGCTTGCAACTAGCCACAGTTTAGGTCTGAGTAGTTTCTGTGAGCTATCAATGTTTCATTTCTTTCTTTCTTTTTTGGTTTGTTTTCTTTTTAGTAAGATCCAACATAAAGAGCAAAGTGGAATAGCACAGGACTTTTTGGATGGATTCATTAGATCTTTGGTGCTAATTAATTTAATGAAATAACATGTAATATCTGCTTTGCCAAATGCTTAAAATATGGGCTAGGCAGATCAGAGAGATTTAGCACCCAGATTAATGTCACATTGCGCAAAATCATTTGAATGCAATGAGGAGATAAATGTTATGCAAGGAACACCTCCATTGCCGTCAATGAAGTTGTAATGTGTAATTCAAAGGAATGTTGTTGGAAAGCTGTTTCCTTATGCTGTGAGTAAATAGCAGCAAATCTGTTTCTGAGAGGCTTCCTTGTGTAGAAATTAGCCTCGCCAAGCTAGAAATAAACCTGAAAATTCCCAAGGCTGACTCTGAGTGGCAGTCATAATGCATTCAGGGAAGCCTGAAGGGAGGATCAAGTCCATACCCTGCAACAAGATTCAGTTCAGATTTCTGCAACAAGATCAGATTTCTAAACTACAGTGGAAACTTATGAATGTAGAGTAGTCATGCCAGGAGCCCTGGTGGTGCAGTGGTTAAAACGGCAGTATTGCTGGCAGACTCTGCTCATAGCCTGTAGTTTGATTCTGATTTGGCTCAAGGTTGACTCAGCCTTCCATCCTTCCGAGGTTGGAAAAATGAGGGTCCAGATCAGGGGTGGATTCTAAAAATTTTTTACTACCAGTTCTGTGGACCTGGCTTATTTTGTGGGCATGGCTTGATGGTCATGTGACAATTCTTTAGGATTTAGCAGAGATACTGATCTACCAGGCTTTTAACTGCTTGCAGAGCTGTACCGGTCCACTCATTTATGTTTGCAGGAACTGGTCTACTCATGTATTTTTGCAGGCACTTGTCTACCCATTTATTTTTGCAGGCATCGGTCTACTCATTTGTTTTTGGAAACACCGGTCTATCACTAAACTGCCTTTTACCACTGATCAGTTGTAGGGCAGCCCTTTGAAGCCCCATGGCAAGAGTTTAAACAGTTTTTCCTTATAGCCCATGAGCTGGGACTCAGGAGGCAGCAATAGATTGGGGGTGGGGTCAAATAAAAGGTAAGAATCATGCAGGGGGGGTGGTAGGGGGGCAGAAATGGTTTGGTGACATCATATTGTCACCGCTACTGGCTCGGTGGAACCGAGCGGAACCGGGAGTAACCCACCACTGGTCCAGAGTGTTGAGGGCAATGTGCAAATAATTATTGTGCATTGTAAACTCCCTAGAGAGTACTGCAAAGCACTATCAAGTGGTATACAAATCTAAATGCTTTTGCTGTTGTTATGCCCCCAACAGTTTACTGCAGGAAGCTCTTGTGGGTTGTTATACATGGTTAATGATTTGATGAATAGTGCAGGTATTCCTCATTTAGCAATCACAATTGGGACTGGGAACTTGGATGTGCAACCGAGACTGTGCTCACAATTTGAATTTAGCTTTCCTTTGGCTTACAACTTTATGGAGGTCATAAATGAAAGGATTGGCTGCAAAATTACTTTTTCATTGCTTTTGTAACTGCAAATGGTTGCTGCATTAGGCAGTTGCTAAACAGGGCTATTGATATGTCAGACAAACTAAAAAAGAAATTAATTCTGGATTTCTCACACTTTCTCACACTTTTCTTTTGGTAAATCTTTGCTGAACTATCCCGTTTCCAGTGTTGTGATAGATGTTGCTGTATGAGGCAGTTGTTAAACAAGGACTACCTGTATGTCAGACAAGCCTAATAGAAAAGGGATTAATTCTGGCTTTCTCACACTTTTCTTTTGGTAATCTTTCCTGAACTATCCTGTTTCTTGTATTCTGCTAGATGTTCCTAGCACTAATCTGAAGGTTCCCCATACAAAAAATAACCAACATTTTTAAGATTTCAGAGTTGTAGCATCCTAGATTTAGCAAGCTTTTAGCAGCAAGAAAGCAAGGTGAAAAGTCAATATCTCAAGAATTGCTCCAAACTTTTTTTTTCCTGCTTCAAACACAAACTCCCAGTGAATAAGAATTAACTCTCCATGCAGATTCCATAGTACTATGTTACCTCTGAATCACCAAAAAGTTCCCATGTCACAATGTTTACAATAAAGCACACCTGATTTTGAAAGACTTATGTCCTCTGGCAATCTGTGTACTCCTAGTGGTGAAAAAAATGGTATTTTGATTTTGGTTTTTCGCCCTGGGGAGAAAAAAGGAACTTGTTGCATTCCTTGCTTGCATGTACATGCACCTTGGCTGTGAGCTGCTTTCTCACCAAGATTTGGGGAAGAGCATGACCGAACAAGCTTGTGGGAAGATGGCAAAGAAGCATTTGCATGAAAGCCAAATGAGGAAGAAAGATGTCTATATATGGAGACAAAGCTCAAGTTAGAATTGGGCAAGAAATGGACAGTGTTAAGTTGAATTTTAGAGTTTGCTGGGATATTTGCCCGCATATCCAGATGTAGAAAAAAAATGTACACTCAACCAAGTTTATCAAATAAAGTAAGTTGCCTCCTTTTAATTTCTGGAAATAAAAATGAACTGTTTTCATCTGGTAAGGCAACTGCCACACCATGACAGAGCTACATTTAGAATAGAATAGAATAGAATAGAATAGAATAGAATAGAATAGAATAGAATAGAATTCTTTATTGGCCAAGTGTGATTGGACACACAAGGAATTTGTCTTTGGTGCATAAGCTCTCGGTGTACATTAAAAGACAAAACACATTTGTCAACAATCATAAGGTACAACTGTCATGGGGTACAAATAAGCAATCAAATCATACTAGGAAACAATCAATATAAATCGTAAGAATACAAGCAACAAAGTTAAAGTCATGCAGTCATAAGTGGGAAGAGATGGGTGATAGGAACGATGAGAAGATTAATAGTAATAGTAATGCAGCCTTAGTGAATAATTTGACAGTGTTGAAGGAATTATTTGTTTAGCAGATGATGGCATTCAGGAAAAAAACCCTTTTTTTGTGTCTAGTTGTTTATATTTTTTAAAAATTTATAATCAATTTTTTAAAAAGATTTACACCTTTTACATTTGTCAGTTGAATCCATCTCCTGCTTAGTATCTGAATTCAAATAAAGCATCAGTGAGTTTTTTTTTAAAAAAATCAATTTATATTATTATTATTATTATTATTATTATTATTATTATTATTATTATTATTATTATTATTATTATTATTTATTGGATTTATATACCGCCCTTCTCCTTGCGGACTCAGGGTGGTGTACAGCCAGATAAAAATACAGTGTACAAAAGTTAAAAGTCAATTAAAACCCATATAAACTTTGGCTGACTGTTAAGAACAATTTAAATATTAAAATACCACAACACTAGGACACTAAAATTTCAACGGGGATCAGGCTAGACCGGCAAGTTGGAAAAGATACGTTTTCAGGGCCCGACGGAACGTTCGGAGGTCAGGGATCGTTCTCAGTTCTGGAGGAAGATCATTCCAGAGGGTCGGGGCTGCCTAGTTTAGATACATTGCCTAGTTTAGATACATGACTCTGGATAGTTTACCAGTTTGTGGAGGTGCAGTAGTTAGAATAGAGTATTGCAGATTAACTCACTGCTCACTTCCAGGAGTTCAATCCTGATCAGCTCAAGGTTGATTTAGCTTTCTATCCTTCCAAGGTTGGTAAAATGAGGACCCAGACTGTTGGGGGAAATATGCAGATTCTGTAAACTGTTCAGTGACTTCTGTAAAGCACTATGGATCAGTTTATAAATCTAATGTGCTATTACTATGGCTGGTTTACCATGTTGTTTGGCTTTTCCTCATAGCTATCCAGCATTTCTTTAAGCAATTAGTTCCTCTGTTGATTTGTTCTTCCATTTAGGAACAGTTCCTAACTAAATCATGGCTGATTGGGGAATTCTGGAAGTTAAAGTTCACACATTTTAAAGTTTCCAAACTTGAGAAATACTGATCTATACTGGGAGTTGATAAAGAACAAATCTTGACTTTTTAAATTTTCTTCTTCTGATAATTGAGAATATCTGCTATACTTTCCTTGCCTTCTCAAAGTTAAGAACATCCATTTTCTTCAATCTGTCCTAAGAGGAATTAATTTCTAAACTTCTCATTTTCTCATTTGCTCTTCTGTGATTTTTTGAACTTGTCTGAATCCTTGTTAAAAGTGGATTGCTGAAATGAGACACAGTACTTGAAGTAGGTGTGACTAGCACAGCCTAAAGTGGAGCCTATTATTTCCTCTTATTTAGAAAACTTAATGAAAATCCAGCCATCTATGCCACCTATGGATAAGAGAAATAAGTTAATAGTGAGATCTCGGGGTAATTGGAACTATGCTAGCAATTTAATTATCCTTTATTTTTCAGAACAGGAATTGAAAATTGATGGTATCAGCGGAGATATTGTTTCTTGTCCTGCCCTCTGGTGCTTTGGAAAATAAATTGACCCCCTCCACTTTGTGGCAGATGCTCAAAGGCCAGGCTTGGGGGAATGCTCCCCACCCCACAAGATCTGCCCCCACCATTCTCTCCCAGCCCTGTAAATGTACGACAAAAGCAGAATGCTGTTGCTGGGCAAAGGCAAATACACACTAAAGCTCCACCCATCACCACCACTGTGACAGGGTGACAGTTGTTTCATCCCCCTGCTCTGACAGGGCCATAGGGAGCCACAGGAGAGGAGTAAAAGAGCCACATGAAGCTCCGGAGCCCCGAGTTGCTGACACCTGATCTAAGTCTTTTATGAATATATTGAAGAGTACTGGGCCTAAGATGGAACCTTATGGTACCTCACTGTTTGCTTCTCTCCATGTAGATATAGTACCATTAAAGACTACTTGTTGAGTATGGTTTGTTAGCCAATTACAAATCCATCTGATGATGATGTTGTCTATCCCACATTTTTCTAGCTTAACAAGAAGTAGGTTGAAGACTACTTTGTCAAATGCCTTGCTGAAATCTAAATATACTATGTCCACAGCATTTTGCTGGTCTATTATTTTAATCACTTTGTCAAAGAATGAATTAAGATTGGTTGACAATCTGTTTTTAACAAACTCATGCTGGCTACTAGTTATAACTTTATTTGTTTCTAGATGTTCAAAGATCTGTTGTTTATTATTTTTTTCCAGTATCTTCCCAGGTATATATATTAGGTTTATTGGTCTGTAGTTTCCTGGATCTTTGCCCCCCCCCCTATTTTTTTTGAAGGTGGGAATTGTCTGGTAGTGCTCCAAGATTTTTTAAAGATAAGATACAATGGTTCTGAGATAACAGTTCCTTCAGAATTCTGGGATATCAAATCCCATGATTTATATTCATCAGACAGGTGTTCTCTTATCATTTCCTTGCTTATTTAAATTTTTTATTTCTAGTCTGTCTTTTACAGTTATGTTTTTGGTAGATTGGGCTATAGGTTTTTTTTTTCCTGTTTCTGAAGACTGAGGCAAAGAATGAGTTAAACAGCTCTGCTTTTTCTCTACAGCCTGTTACTTCCATGTCATCTTCCAAGGAAGCAGTGGACCAACTGCTTCCTTGACTTTTTTCTTGTTTTTTTATATGTTGAAAGAAACATTTTTAAAATTATCTTTGACTTTTATTGCAAGTCTTTGTTCATTCTGAGCTCTTGCTTTTCATCTTTGCAGATTCAGGCTATCTGCTGATATTCTGCTTTGGTTATGTGTCTCTCTTTCCAAAAGGCTTCTTGACCTTTTGGCTAAGATCAAGTGTAGTATCTCTTTTCATTTTTTTGTACTTATCCTTTTTGTCTTTTAATTTATCAGAGAGATCTTTGTAGAGATAGATAGATAGATAGATAGATAGATAGATAGATAGATAGATAGATAGATAGATAGATAGATGATAGATAGAAGATAGAGAGAGAGAGAGAGAGAGAGAGAGAGAGAGAGAGATCAGTGGTGGCTTGCTACCAGTTCACTCCGGTTTGGATGAACCAGTAGCAGTGGCAGCAGGAGGCTCCACCCATCCACCCAGACATCATCAAATATGATCTGCGCATGCGAGAGAACCAGTAGCAAAGGTAAGTGAAAGCCACCCCAATATAGATATACCATAGATATAGATAAAGATTGAGATAGCGATAGAAATAGATGAGATACAGATATAGATATCTACACTAAACAACTTGTGCCTTGCTGAGTCATCATTTCAGAGATATTCCCTTACTTAAACAGAGAAACAAAATATCCATGGAAAAGCAGTGGGAGCAGGAATGACTTCTGACTTCCTGCTGGCTTCCCCATTGAGTTTCCTGGTAGGAAGCTGGCAACAATTATCAGAAACTTCCCTCCCTCCTTCCCTCCTCCCTCCTTCCCTCACAGTTTTTAAATACTCTTGGGATAACCATTATGTGGGTGACTGAGATCCTCCATAGATCCTTAATAGTTATAATCTTGCTTTGAATGTTATTTAAGAGAATGAAAGAATACTAGTTTTATAGTGCTGAAATTTTTAAATTTTGACTGTATCCTTGCATCATGTTGAATCAGAGTGTGGCTTATTTGATTTTGTATTAGTATAATTAGCAAACCTTGACATCAGAACTTATAGGTTATGACCTACTTTTTAATTTTTTATACAAATCCAGCCTCTGAAGTTGATATAAATGATTAAAGCAAACCATGGTCTAACTTAACATATAACCCCAAATGAATATGAGATAAGATCATGAAATCCAGCATGGTCCATTGTGCATTAAAGAGCTTAATCAATTTGTGGTGTAGTTTTATGTAATTTTCAGGTACATGTTTTCTCAGGTGCCTATCCTGTCTTAATTGGTTCCTGCTGGTTGGTAGAACCATATACTTCAAATAAAAATAAATATGAACACCTGGAATTCTAGGCTGCTGTTCATCCTGATGTATGAGATTCAGTGTGAACTATAGGCAACAACAAAGACATTGTCAAAAGCATGAATGTTATGTATGGCTGATGACACTTAGTAACCTCACAACTATGAATGTTTCCTTTTTATATAGCTCTGGCTTTCTTCCATTTGTACTGTATTTTTAGAATGCCCAGGAAATATGCCTGATGGTTATTTAACAGGGGGGATACTCTGGGTCAAAAAAATAAAAGCTTCTGAACTTTGGACACACATTGGATTGTGGAATAACAAAGTCTTAGTATTTGCTGAGATTTCATAAAACTCTAACTTGCTGCTGGATAGACTGAGCCAAGAGGCACTGTGAAATGAATGGTCATATAAGAGACAGTATAGCCCACAGCTGGGTATTGAGAAGGAGAAGAGGCTCAGAAGAGACCCTTCCTAATTTACAGGACTATAAAGGAGATTGGGGGTTCAAGGGCTCAGAGGTTAAAGAGGCTGAGCTTGTCAGTTGGAAAGCTGAAAGCCCAGGCTTGAGAGCCGAGTGCTATAAAACAAAGTGACCTCCTTTTTCTAGCCCGCCTCCTGCCCACTTAGCAGTCTGAAATCATGCAAATGCAAGTAGATAAATAGCAATAGCACTTAGACTTATCTACCACTTTAAAGTGCTTTACATCCCTCTCTAAGCGGTTTACAGTTGGCCTATTGCCTCCAACAATTTGTGTCCTCATTTTACCCACCTTGGAAGGATGGAAGGCTGAGTCAACCTTCAGCCTGGTGAGATTTGAACTGCCAAATTGCAGGCAGCTGGCAGTCAGCAGCAATAACCTGCAGTACTTCACTCTAACCACTATGCCACCACGGCTCATGGTAGGTACTAATATTATGCACCTTTGGCGTAAGGTTATACTGGCCACATTACCATGGAAATTGTCTTCAGACAACACTAGCTCCCTCAGCCAAAAAACAGAGATGAGCACCAAACCAGACACAATTGGATGGGGTTATCTCCCTTTTAAAGAAGATGGGAGGGAGAAGTGAACTGTTAGACTTGTAAGATTGATATTACATTTACTTTCTATTATAGAAAGAATTTTGGTTATCTGTTTCTGTAACTTCTCTAGCCCCATATTTGTTTTAAAGTATGGTAAACAGAATTGTTGAGACAAGTGTGGTCACACACACAAAATTGAAGATAGCTATCAAGCCACTGTGGTCTAAATAAAGGCACCTGGAACATTTTTTGGAAAGTTTTTGGATTCAGTGACTTTAGAGACATGGGATTGATATGAGCACAAACAGGACTCTGGTACAGATAGATACACAAACAGGACTCTGGCACAGCTGGACAGTGGATAGGACAGAGGGTCAGTCAAGACCTTCCTTAGTTTACTGACTGTAAAGCAGGTATGAGGAGGGTTGTTCTTTCAGATTTGCAAGATTGTGTCAGTGAAGCTTTACAATAAAAGTAGAATTAACTCATCTGGTTGTGATTCTTGGGTAAACGAGTTAAGACTCTGTCAGAGTTTGTTAAAGGACATACAATCAGACACACAATTAAATAATTCTGCAGATTCATCTACACAAGAAAATGTCTTTATATACAATACTATTGTAGGTTTTTCCATGTCGTAGAGAAGAGAAATAGCAAGTACAAACACAGCACAAAACGGAAGCACAAAATAGAGAAGGCAAAATGGAGAAGGAAGAAGCTAGTGCCTTCAAGCTTATATACAGAACAGTTAAGCCACGCCCAGGCTCCAAATTGTCTCTTATGGCCCCATACAATAAATACTATGTTTCAGTTACCAAACAGTCCCCATTGGCTGACCTATTGCCATGTCTATTCCATATAAACATACTCTGACAGAATCATAACCAGTTGGACAGCTGTGTTCTATCTGTACAAGGCTTGGGAAATTAATAAGACAACCAGGGGACATGCAGGAATGGTGGAATAAAAGAATATGGAGATAAATGGAGTTTGTTAAAAAGTATGTATTTCCCATCCTTTGTGTCTTCCAGATGTGTTGGTTTCAAATCCTAAAATTCTCAGTAACAACCTTGCTAGCTGGACAATATTGAAAGTTGAGGCCTATACATTTTGAAGATGTGAAAGTTGAAAAACGATGTTTTAAAGGATCACCAAGATTCTACTATTTGGTCAGAAAGACGATTCACATGCCAAATCAACAAACCAGAGAATGCCATTGTAGGAATACTGAAAATAAGATACAAGGGTCTTGTCATAGCCTGATGGCAACTGATTGCTAATGGAATCAGGCTGCAAAGAACTGCAAACCAACAACATAATTCATGACTCCATGGAAGATAAATCACTTTAGCTTAAAACTTCTCAGAGAACCATAAAAGGGATTCAACCTATTGTATCTCGGCTTAGTCTCTAATTCTTTGGTCATGAAGTGCTAAGGAAGGAATAGGACAAGTTATGCATTTTATTCACTCAATGGAACAAAAACCACTCACCCAGCTTCAAACACCAGCATCTGTCTGGGATTTCTTTTGCCATAAATACACAGATACATAATATACTCAGAACCTCTTATGTAGGTTCTCAAGTCACTATTTCTGAAAATTCAGTTGTTGCAGCATGTTGATGACAATGGGGGGGGGGGGATGAATCTTATAGCAACGAAGCATTTCCATAGCACAGAATATGAAGGAGAAGGAAACAAAACATTAATCATAATTGCATATCCTGTCCTGAGTTGTTAAAAAGTAATAACTTCTACTAAAACATAATGAAATTGAGCCTAGGAAATGCTCGTCTTATCTTTCATCTCAGGTTAGTTTTATCATTCATTTAAGGCAGGTCCAGTGAGGTTGCAAATAGTTTATGACCTTTAACAAATGGTCTTCTAGGCCAGTCTGATTTAATTAGAAGACAAGACTTATTATTTGACCTTAATGGACTTAAGAATAACCCTATTCTACCCATTCATCAAGACAAATAATTAGCCACTTCTTTTCAAGGCCAAATTTTGAAAGCCTATTGAACAGAATTGAACTACAGAGTAAGGCAAACAAGAAAGAGACAAAGTTACATACATCACTGAAGATAGGAATATAAGCACCACATGAAATATGCTGGATGACATTAAAGTCTAGTCTAACTATCTCTTCTGTTCTTAATTTTGATGATCAATTCTATTAATAACCCACTAGTAGGATGAGATTTGAATACTGGCATCAAACACTTATTAATATGTTCAGGCTGATACTGGAGTTAATACTAAGATTAAATCACTGAAAAATTTATGTTATTGTCTCATCTATTTCTAAAGCTATTGAATGTGATAGCCATCATTATAGCCATCATTATATCTCCATAGTAATCAGGACAATCACAGTACTGAAAAATTTCATAGTTTGATTATGCGATGCAGGTTCTTTTGTCTGTCTGAATCCTGAAACCTATTTTTCTTACTTCAAACTCAGAATAGTGTAAACTTTGTTCATAAGAATTGCTCAAGTTTGATATACTTGATGCTCTCTGGACTTGGTTATGTTGATGATTGATGATGTTATATAGCCTGGTAATGAAATGCAAGAAATCAATCAAGCACAGAAAGTACCAAGACCAACTCAAAGGTGCTTTTTTTTTCAAAAGGCAATTGCCGTTAATACTGAGGCAGAAATGAAGAAGCTTCTTGGATTAGAAGCAAAACATCTTCAAGGAAAAACAAAGAAAATCCAGTTGCTGTTTGAAAAAAAGTACTTCTGGGACAATCATTACCTGATGACTGAGAATCTCCATCAACACAACAGTTTAGGCCTCAGTTACATATATTTTTTATTATTGGAACCTCTTAATTTTGGTTGTTTTTCTCTGTATGTTCTCTAGGCCTATGTTTGTTTTAAAGTGTGGCAGTCAGAATTGTAGAGACTATTATAAGTGTGTGTTTTGTGGTCACACAAAAAATTTGAAGCCACTATCAAGCCACTTTGGTCTTAATAAAGGCAATGCATTGTGTTTCTTCCTTTTTGATAGAAAGACTTGCAGCAAAGAAAAGAGGTAGGGGGAAAAAAACAACCTAAACAGCACCTCATTTTCCCCCCATCTCAAAATTAACCCCCAAAGCAAATAGGCAGATAAATAACTGAACAGGATATAGATTTAATAAAATAACCAAAAGAATGTTTTGATTGTCAAATGATTTTCACAGAGTATCCTTCTCTGTTCCAGAGCGTCCCATCCTGTAAAATATATGGATATTTGAAAATATCCAGAGGCATATTTAAGGAACAAGGTAATACTTATACTCAGATTTGGGAAATATAACTGAAGCAAAATAAGTACAAATTCACCAGCTTAATTCTTAGATGTGAAAGATGGAAGCTGAGAGCCAAATGGATTTCTATAACTTTTTATTTTCCCTTTCTTTCTTTCTTTTGGCAGGAGGCATTTAAAAGGTAGGAAATGGTCTTTCTTATAGGCTCCTGCCAGGCCAGCTGAAGCTGAGATCTATGGAACTCAAAATAGAAAAGCATGGATCTTTTCAATACTAATTTTTATTAAAAAAGAAAAAAGTGTCCGATGCAATTATTCTCATAACTGTATCATTTAAGTGGTTTCAAGTTCAACATTATCTAATAAATAAACATAAATTACGGGTATTTTGCTTGGCTATGATACTTTGTGCAGTGATGAGATTACGCCTGAGTTATCCAGTATAATGAATATTCAAATGACTTCTTATCCTTAATGATATTAGCAACATTTACTGTCATATATTGAACATAAATATATAGAATTATTCTTACTCTTACAATAATGCTGGTATCTCTAGAATAATAAACATGTCATTTTCTTTGTATTGGGGCACTATTTTGTTTTCTTTGGTCATTGAATATGTTTTTTTCCCTGTCAGAAAACAGGAAGTCATGGTAATTTTGGCACATGTAGTTATCTTTTACTCTAGGTAGGAGAAATATATCTTTTGTTGGTGGATTGGCTGATAAGTAGAAAATAGGCAGACACTAGATAATATATTAGCAATTCTCTTCTACAAATCCTGTGTGTGTGTGTGTGTGTGTGTGTGTGTGTCTCACATTTCGGAACCACCTACTTCTCTCAAAGAGTTTTGTATTCTCTGGACAGTATACAATAAAATATTACAAGATAAAAATAATATATAAAATTTAAAAGAAGCAAGGACCACTGGTTAGGTTGAAGGACAGAAGATTTATTCAAGATTTATACACAAGATTTATGCACAAGAAGCTACCATCGGGAAGGAGATATAGAAGCATAGCCAGCCACAGAAACAGGCTGAAGAACAGTTTTTATCCGTGGGCTGTCAGACTCCTGAATGAGAAATAACATCATAACTATGTAGTATAGACTGCAGGGCCGGCACAATGTGTAACATGTTCACATTGGTAAAATAGGACTGGGTGTTTTGTTAATATGATTTATTGGGTTAAGGATATTTTGTCTTCACTTTGAGTTGTATTGTGTTGGGGGGGTGCACTGAGGGAGCTCAACCAATCTTATTGTACATATGTTGTGCACTGACAATAAAGATTTGAATGAATGAATTATGTACAAGAATATAGTTGACTAAAGTTTACCACTAAATTGGTGCTAGGTAAAGGTCAGTGCAATTCCGGAGAGGTTGGACTGGAACATTCATAGGAATGCAACAACTCTAAACTGATAATGCATTTCATCACTCCCCCACCATCCCAGCTCTCCTGCTTTTTCTCTACAGTTAAAAATTAATCAAAAAATGAAGGGGGACTTTAAGGTGCTAATAAGCCCCATGGCTGTGTTCCTCTATGTTCCCCAAAGAGCCATGCTTCTAAACCTAGGCTAGGAGATAGGGGCTGTTTCACTTCTGGGGGAAAGACCGTTCCACAAGGTGGAAAATATAGCAGAGCAGCCTCTCTTCCTGGATCGCACTACTAGGAATGCTTTAAGAGGGTGTGCAGTATATCTTTCTTGCCTGACAAGGTAGGATGGGCTGATATATTGGGAAAAGAAGGTTTCATTTTTGGCCTTCTTTTATAATTTTTTTAATGTCTGTCTGTCTGTCTGTCTGTCTGTCTATCTATCTATCTATCTATCTATCTATCTATCTATCTATCTATCTATCTATCTATCTATCTATCTATCTATCTATCTATCTATCTATCCAGTTAACTAACTAAAGATCTCTGAATTTCTAGTAAAGCTATCTGTTATATTAAATAAATGATGAGCTCTCTTTGTTCTCTTGCTGACTTCGTATTAACTGGCAAGCTCCATCAAACTCTTCCACATTCCATCAACCTCTACTCAATCCATTTTAGCAAAATTGCATGCCTATTAAATGTCCCGAGATGCTCTTTTAACTAGCTGTTATTCAGTGGTGCAAGGCTCAGCTTGCTTCAAGATATTGCCTTTTCTTCCTCTCTAGGTTTCCTCAAAAACCTCAGAATGTGGCCCTGATTATCTATCTAATCTCACCTGAACAGTTTATGACATTTTTCTAATGCCTGTCACAGAAGTATTCAAACACAAGGAGGGGAAATAAAAACCCTTCATTTAAGCACAGTAATTCTTTGTAACATTCTCTCTGAGTTTCGCAATTCCTCTTCTTTTCTCTCCACTTAGGTGTGATTTGTTGACTCTGCTTTCTGTCCTTTTGACAGGTTTAAACAGTCATTATAGAAGATCTTTGGCTCCAACTTCAGGAATGTGTATCATCCAGTAGATCACTACCCAGCACAAAGTCTCCAGCTAGTCACAGTTGTGGCTCTATGACTTTCTATAAATCATTCAGGTCTTTGAAATGACAACTATTCATATCAGGTATCACTTAGAGAGGCTACCCCATTCTTTGGGCCTAGATAACACATATGGTTTCTCCTGGAATATTAAAACTAAACCATATGAAGAACGACTGCCAGGTTTTGGGTTTGGCTAGTCTAAAGAAAAGGAGAACTAGGAGTGACAAGAAACAATGGTTGGAAGCTAATCAAAGAGAGAAGCAACCTGGCATTAAGGAGAAATTTCCTAACAGAGAGGACAATTAACCAGTGAAACAGCTTGCCTTCAGAAATCATGGGTGCTCCATCACTGGAGGTTTTCAAGAAGAGACTAGACAGTCAGTTGTCTGAAATGGTATAGGTTCTCCTACTTGAGCAGGGGGCTGGACTAGAAGATCTTCAAGGTCTCATCCAGGTCTATTCTATTCTAAATTCTAAATCACTACAGAGCTTTAAGGGCTGAATTCTTTTACTGCTTAATAAGCACCAGATGCAGGGGTGAAATCCAGCAGGTTCTGACAGTTCTGGAGAACCGGTGGCGAAAATTTTGAGTAGTTCAGAGAACCGGCAAATACCACCTATGGCTGGCCACAGAGTGAATGAAGATTTTGCAATATCCTTCCCCCTGGAGTGGGGTGGGAAAGGAGATTTTGCAATATCCTTCCCCTGCCATGCCCACCAAGCCACACCATGCCCACCAAGCCATGCCCACGGAAGTGGTAGGGAAAAAAAAATAGATTTCTCCCCTGACCAGATAAATTTCAATGTAACAACAATAAATGGTGAAAACAATGCAGGATTGCCATTTATTGCTGAGTGCATAATCTTGTTTCTTTCTATGGAGAAATACATTTATTTTTTATACATCTGAAAGACTGCTGATTTCTTCTCCTTTAGAAACTTCTGCTTTCAGCTTCCCTACTTTATAACTACAAGTCGGTTTGCTCACCAGCGGCTAACATCCCCAACTGAAACAAACCAGAAATCTTTGCAATCTCTTATACTTTCAGGCATCCTATATTTCAGCGTCTCCTTTTCTCCAAGAGCATATCGTAGGAATCTGAGGATATGGATTTAAAAAGTTGGAATTCAAGATTCAGGTTCCATTCAGAATGGTAAAAATTGATCTGTGGCTGGGCCATGCTGTTTTTATTTATATTTCAAGTTACAAGTAAGTTCTTTAAATTTGCTATAGGACTAGTTTTATTCATTTACCAAATCTCATACTAAAACTAGGATCATCAAGAAAAAAAAAATACTGCAGCTTTTTTTTTTAGTTTATTCCTGCATTGATTCATTTATAAAATAGTCAGAAACAGTATGATGTAAAATCATCTCTGCAGAAGTACATATAGTCCTCCCTTCTTCCTTATAGGTAGTCCCCACTTAATGAGTATTTGCTTAGTGACCGTTAGACATCCCCCAAAAAGTCACTTAACCTGATTTTGAATTTCCAATAAACTGGCAATCACATGATTACATTTTGGGCATTTGAGAACTTTTTACCTTTATGGTCGTTTGCATTCCCCCATAAAGATGATTGTGATCTCTAACTTTTTCATTATTTACTTCTGTTTACCTGCCCCCTCCCCCCAAAAAATGCCCATTGGATAAAATGGATCTGTTTAATGGATCTGTTAAGCAAACTGTATTTGCTTAACAACCACCACAGAAAAGGTTATAAAATGAAGCATTCTAACATAATAACTTGCTTAATGATGCAATGACTTAACAACTGTAATTCCAGGCTCAGTTATGATTGTAAATTGAGGACTACCTGTATTAATTAAATATCAAAGGAGAAGATCAGGATGAGTTATGGTGATGCAGTGGCTAGAATACAGTATTTCAGGCTAACTCATTATTCACTCCAGGAGTTCAGTTCCGATTGGCTCAAGGTTGACTTAGCCTTCCATCCTTCCAAGACTGGTACAATGAGAACCAGGATTGTGGGGGCAATATGCTGACTCTGTAAATGGCTTAGAGGGGGCTATAAAGCATTGTGAAGTGGTATATAATTCTAAGCCCTATTGCTATTGCTATGGAGACCCTATCTGGGCTGTATTCAGATTAGGTCACCCAAGGAAGCATCTAAATGACAGATAGACCTAACAGATATGACACCCACTAAGATCTGCCTGACTACCGGGAAGCGGCTAATTTTGGGATCAATTGAAAAGGGGATCCCAGAAAGTGAGGATGGAAGACAGCAATACAGAAAGAGGTTGAGATGTTCAAACAATGAATGCAGGGGATAAATTAATCATGAGGAATTGCCAAAGATGAATAATAACATGATATGAATTTCTGCAAAATGTTTTAATACAATCAGCCAAATTATTCATTTCATAAACTAAGTTTACTAGTGAATTAAATATTTAAGTTGAATGATAGTTCTCAATTCAAAGTTTTCTAGTAAAATTCTGGGGCTTTCTTTCCCTCAACCTCTCTCCCAAGGAGGGGGGAAATGTGATTTTACGCTTATCTTCTTGACATATTTCAATATATTGAGTAAATTATTTTTGCAAATTGCCTTTCATAGTAATTTGGCTGACGCCAGCTAATACCAACCTAGAGTGGCTGACTCAGTTGAGGTCTGCTTGGCTTTGCTTATGATGACAAGATCACACCCAATCTGTACAAATCTGCTAGCACATCTTTGATCGTGGGGACATTCATTGACTCCTACTGCTCCTTGTGGTTTCTATTGTTTCCATTTTTATCAGAACATTATTATAATTTTATATGACCCTGGGAATGTATTTAGTAGAAAAACAGATTCATAGAGTTACTTTGTTGATGAAATAACAATAACATTGGTTAGGAAATTACAGGAAAGAGGAATGACTGCAAGTATAGGTAATTTTTGGGTGTGTTCTGTGCAATTTATTCATCCCTTGTTCTTTCCTCTGACATCATTATGACTCAAGTCATTAAAAAAAAACCAAGGATGAAAGAATATTGAATGTATTGATCAACTGATATTATAAATGCAAAGTAATGACAAGCTATGATTTGATGTTTTTCACGATCTCTAGAGATTAAAGATGCTTTATGTTTATGTGTGGCAAGAGGAGATGTGTGCATGCATGCACATACACACACACACACTCACTAAAAAAAATACACTAAGCAAAAAATGACTATCACTTTCGTTTGGTATGATTAAGAGCAAATAGTCTGATTGGAGAACAACGTTTCCTTAGAATGTTGAGACAATGCCTGCTGTTGTCCTACAACATATGTTGTCTGGCCATCAATAAAGTATATCATAATGATAAGGAAAGAGAGTGTTACAGACACCCTTGAATCAGCTGTTCTTATTTAATTATGGCAAGTTGCGGGCGGGGGGGGGGGGAGGCTGCAATGTGTCGGTGTGATGTGAACTTCATTAGTCATTTGCTTTATGATCTGTCCTGTAATCAGAAGGATGTATGACTCTTTCTTTATTTAATGTTAGTAAGCCTGACTACTGTTGTAGCGTGACGCATTATGCGTTTATGTGACACGGCATTCCTGACATCAGGAACCTGATCTGTGCTTGGCTTAGTGAAATGGGTTTTATTTATAACTAAAACAAAAAGGAAATTGATGTGGAGAAAATACAGTACAAAGCATAGCACTTATCTAATTGCATCACACCAGGAGGAATTGTGCTCCCTCAGGGTCTGTGTGTGTACAGAAAAAGGCATTCAAAAGTGCCTTGTAGTTCTATCTACAACCTTCTGTCTCTTGGGATCAGTTGGTCATAAGGCACCTTTCCAAGGCCTACTCAAAAGACTACCTCTTTGAAATCAGGCTGGATCATATTAGAAGGCAAGCATACACACACACACACAAATTAGAAATGATTCAAGTTCTACTTTGGATGGAATCTCTGATTGCTCTATGCCAGTGTTGGCGAAACTTTTTGGCACCAAGTGCCAAAATGGGAGCGTGCGTGCTCGCACGTGCTAGAAACTGGAAGAGCAGCCACCCAGTATGTATGTGCATGCTGGGAAAATGATCTTCCACTTTCCAGTGCATGTATGCAAACTGGCCACCTAGTCTTCTGCTTTCTGGTGTGCATGTGCACGCAAAGACTAGGTGGCCAGCTTGCATATGCGCGCCGGAAACTAGAATATCATCTTCCCAGCATGCGCATATGCACTGGGCGGCTGCTCTTACAGTTTCTGGTGCTCCTGTACATGTGAAGACCAGCTGGCTGGCACACCAGAACCCGGAAGAGGAATGGGCGGATGGCTCACATGCCCGGAGAGATGGCTCTGTGTGCCACTTCTGGCACGCGTGCCATAGTTTCACCATCACGGCTCTATGCAGTACCTGAATTTGCTATATTATATTAGGCTATAGCATGAGGCCTATAAGAAGCTATATTACTTATTGACAATTCTCACTAATATCTTTGCATCACCCCACAAGGAAATATAATTATGACGGATAAATAATAAACTAATAGAACTAAAAGAATTTTTAGGTAAATGGATCAGTTGAGCAGAATGTGTTCTCTTTTCTATTCTGATTTCGGATTTCTGTTCTAATGGGCTCTCTACTTCCTCGCAGATTAATCTGGTCACATGCCAAAATTTCCTTTTTAGCATGTTACAATAAACTATGGTTAATGATTAATGGGAAGCAGATGTCTCTGAACTCTTACAAGTAAGTCAATACGCAATACATGCCTTCATGCCTATTTTATTCAGAGTATATTCAGAGTATGTTTCTGTCACACAGGTCTTGTGTCATTATAGGATCTTCTCTGAAGCTGCATTATGTCATTTATGCATCAGCCTGGTTGTTGGATTCAGTCACATCCTTGAACCCGTGTCTCAATTTCTCAGGTGGTTCATACAATCCTGGAAACATGATCTCTAAACCCATCATGATGGCAAGGAAGCTGTTGAAGGAGCAATAACTCCACAAAAACCAAAGCTTCAGATTTTTATCAGTTCACATTTCATAGATGTCATGCCTTGTCTTCAGATGGGTATCACCTTGTCTTCACCGGAAATGTAAATATTGCAACAATGTCTAAACCGGTATTCATTTAAAATGATTTATGTTCATGGCAGGTTAAGCTGGGAGAAAAGGAAGAAAAATGAGATTGATTAACCTGTCAGGTGTCATACTCTACAATGCTAGCTAGTTCAGGAATGGTTCGGTGGTTTTGTTGGAAACAGCCTCTGGGATGCAATGAAAATTTCCTTGACAGCTTTGCAATGCTGGGCCATCACAACAGATTTTTTTCTGGGTCTCAAATGGCTAAGGGAGCCTCCAGAGATCAACTGAACAATGCTTGGCATAATAATCAGATACCCATTATAAGTGGTAGGTGAGTAGCAAATGAGATAGCCCCAGGTTTCAGCACAAGAGCCCCGAGCAAAATAGCTGCCCTGGTTAAAAAGGTATCTTTATATTATAAAGTGCATATGTGTGTTTTACTTAACAGCTATTAAAACACAGTTAGATAGCAACCCCTATCCAATTTTGGAGAGCTTAAAAAGTTAAAAAGTTAGGGTCTCTTGCTTGAGCTGGACTAGATGACCTATAAGGTCCCTTCCAACTCTGTTAATCTGTTAGTATTAAGCAGGATTGGACCAGTTTCCATAAGATGGGAGACCACGGGGAAACCAAAAAGTAAAAAAAACAACAAGCAGAAGGAAGGTACAACAAACCATTTTGTTTTCCTTCTCTCAAGGCTTCTCTTCCATGAAGTTTCTAGGAGCTGAAAAATGATTGTGTGTGTGTGTGTGTGTGTGTGTGTGTGTGTGTGTGTGTGCGTGTGAATAGCTAAAATTATTACATTTTATTTGACAATAATTACCAACACAGCCCTTTTCCCCCCAAAATTGTAGTTTTGTCTGGATTACTGCAATTGACTCTATGTGGGACAGCCCTAGAACACTGTTCAAAATGGTTCATATGGTTTGGAATGCAATAGATGAACAATGATAGTCATGCCTCAGGTATTTCCATGTAACTCCTTTTTTAGGTATTGCTTACCAGTGGTTTTCTGGATGCAATTCAAGGGACTAATTATTTTATAAAGCTCTTCATGATGTATGGTCCTCTGTTTTGAAAGATTGTCTTTCTCCCATGTGTTTGTCCATCCTGTAAGATCTTACAGAATTGGCATGCTTTAGGTCTAATTCACACTCTCCCAAACTGGTCGATCCTTCACCCAAGGATTGACGGGACTATCCAAGGGGCTATTATTCAGGGGCGGGCTTTATGCATTTTAGCAAGGAGTTCTCTGCCCGGTTGCTGGGTAGGCATGGGAATGGTGGGCATGGCCAAGTTGTCCTCCACACCATGGTGGGTGGGGCCATTTTTGCCCTCCCTGGGCTCCAGAGGCTTTCCTTGAGTTTCTGGGAGGGTGAAAATGGGCTCCCCAGGCTCCAGAGGCCCTCTGGAGGGCAGAAACAGGCCCATTTCTGGCCTTCACGAACTTCCGGTAGGCCCATTTTTTGCCCTCCCCAAGCCTCTGTGTGCACCTGTACTTACCTGCATCCAAAATGGGCCACATGGGGACTCCTAGGAGTGGCGGGGCAGGATGGGCAGGGCCAGCCAGGAGTAGGATTTGGGGATTCTTCAAACTCCACAGAATCTTAGCTAGAGGTTCTCCCGAACCCCTGGGAACCCCCAGCAGCTCACCCCTTCTGTTATTGTTGCTGTTATAGTATTAATAAAAATAGTATTTATCAAATTATTTTTCATATAATAAATGATGGGAGTTGATGAACAATCTGAAATTTCATGAAAGTTTCTGTTTTGTGTTGGGCAGTGATCAGATGCCCTGGCAATTGCTTCTTTTCCATTTAGAAACAATAATAATGTCAGTAAATAAAGGAATTTTAAGCTTTATTGTTAACTCAAGCAAACAGATTTAAAAACATAACATAAAAGCATGCCTACAAGCAAAATCTCTTACATGCTGCCAAGAGTTCCTTTATAATTACAGCAGAGATAATCCAAGGGTAACCAATGTACACAATAACTGATAATAGTTTACATGAAGATCCCCTTTTTATTCAGTAAACTAAGAGAAGGACTAAGGTGATAGTAGTCTTCCAATATTTGAAAGGCTGTCACAAAGATGAGGGGAAAAACCTATTTTTCAAAGCACCTGAGAGCAAGACAAGAAGTATTGGATGGAAACTTATCAAAGAGAGATTTAACCTGGAATTAAGGATAAATTTCTTGACAGCTAGAACAATTAATCAGTGGAACAGCTACACTTCAGAACTAGTGGGTGCTCCATCACTGGAAGTTTTTAGATGAGATTGGTTGAACCAAAAGACTCCAGGATTCCTTTCAACCCTGTCATTCTGTTTAATAAGAGTTTTTTTTTTTAAAAAAAGCAAGTTAGCTTAGAATGAGTTCTAATTTTCTAGACTTTTCACACTATGAAGGACAAATAAGAATATGTTCCTAAACTCAAAATAACAATTGTCTTCTGTATTGCTGAGAATCAGTGGTGGGTTGCGGTTCACACCGGTTCTATAGAACTGGTAATAAAACTGGCAGGAAGCTCCGCCCACCGACTCCGACATCATCAAAACACTTCTGCGCTTGCGCATGGCCTCACTGCAAGCCAGTAGTAAAGGTAAGTAGAACCAACCTTTGCTGAGAATCAATGAACTAAAGAGCTTGGGGAACCTTCATTTAATATCTATCAAAAATGCCACCTGTTGATACCTAAAAAGTATGTCTTCTCTGTCCCATAAATTTCCCTGCCATTTGGAACAACATCCCTTCAGAGATGCAAATAGCTGGATCGTGCTGGTTTTTAAGTAAGGGTTAAATACTTCTTTCTTCCTCAGAGGACTCAAATTGGAAGACTAAACCTCTTGGGTCAGTCACTTGTGTTGGGCTTGTTGTGTGCTGGTTTTGTTGTTACAATGTTTGTTGTTTCTCTGCTCAGTCATCTTTTCTATTTTTATGATTTTGTTGTTCGACTTTTTAAATTTTTAGTCTGTATGCTATCCAGAATCACACTTAGAGTAGAAAATCTAAAAAAAAAATGTGGCTAATAAATAAATGTATGATTTTTCAATTGTTCTTTAAAAAAAACTGAAGGCAGAGGGCAGATATTAGTCAAATCATAAACTTTTTATCACACTAACAAGAAGGAGAATTTTATCATGCTTGGGGGATGTGCAAAAAAAAAAGAGAGCTAGAAGATTTTGGATTCAAATGTATACACTGATTCAGAGGATTTTAAAGAGTAATATGCAATTGAAACCAGAACATTCCCTCTTGTGACTGATGAATCAACAGTTGAGGAAAAGTTATAGAACTTTGTTTTTATACATGATAACCAGAGTGAGATTATTATACACACACACAAATATAGAAAAAATTGGCATTACTCATAATGGAGATGTCACGGTTCCAAGTAACATACCTGTAGCAAAGAAAACTCCAAGGCAGGAAAATTCCTCAAAGAATAAGTTTATTGGATATGTCATATTGGCACAGGCTGGTGAAAACTGACTTTGAATATTCACACTGTTTTCACCTAATTAAAAGTAAAAGTTGTTCACTTTCTCAAAACAACCAGTCACATGGCCCAATCAGGATATCAAACAGTTGCTAGGTGACTCCAGTTCCCTCCTTCCGAACACCTGCAGGAATGTCCTTGGTTCCCAAGAGAAAGTATTTTGTTTTGACTACAAATCCCAACTATCTCTATTCCCCCCTCCCTGTCTCTTCTCCAATGGGTCAGTGATGAAGTCTCAAAATGGCCTCAGTCAAGCCAGCTTCAGGCCTGACGGGAGGAATGATGGGTGGAGATGATGGAGCTCACAGAGACCACTAAATTAATTTATTTGATCAAAGAAAAGACAACATCTATGCTTAGTGCTGACTAGCGACCCTTTATGGGCTTTTTGCATAAAACAGGAAAAAAATGAATTTATGGTCTAATATTTTGACAATTAGGGCAGATTATAGAAAGAAAAGATTCATGAAAGAACTTTAGAGAAAGAGGAAAAAATTACAATATTATATATGAATATTACAAAGATCAAAAGCTACTGCTATTTTTTCTTTCTTTAATTTTTGACTAGCTTTTGCTTTTATTTCTTCCTTTTTTTCCTTTCTCATTCTATTTTAGTTTTATTAATTTTAAATATTTTTAAACCTTTTCATAAAATTATATTATTATTATTATTTAAAAATCCTTTTTCCCTGGCATCAAATTTTGGCTTCTAAATTGTTTAATGAAAACCACTACTCATTTTTAATAAATAAAAAAATATGTTATTGGTTTGGAGATTAAGCTTGGCTTCCCCTTAAAAATCTATTTTTATTTTTTTTTTCTGTCATCAATGACAGAGTTGAGCTATTAAAAGGCTAACTTTGCTCCTACATCATGGAAAAACAGACAAAAAAGATTCCCATACAGACATGTAGGAAAAGGATAATGGGATTTTATTAATAAGAGTTCGGAATATCAAATGTGAAGGTTACCCTTAAAAGCCAATATTTTATGCAGATTTACACTATTATACTTGGATAACAGTGGGGATAACATCCCCTTCAATAATAAATGTTATTATATCATTTTCTGGATAACCTTTCTAAAAAATATTCAGAAGGAATGCAAATATATTTTATACGGTCATGTCAGAGGAAGAGAGATGACACAGCTTCACTCGCACCCTTGGCTGGCTTTATTTACAAATTCTTTCTCCTGAATGGTCTTCTGTCTTTCTCCGGTGGACTGTAAATGATGCCTTAACTAATCTTCTGCACAAAATTAGAACTAGTAGTCTTCCTTGTTTCCCTTCTGCTTGCTTTAGCTATATGCATTCTGTCTGCATGTATGAACGGAGGCTGATTATATCATTAATTTTCTTCCAACAGTCAGAAGTGAAATATTTTAAAAGCCCTTTGGTGCAAACAGTTTACTGTATGAGTTTCTTATCATCTCAGTTGTACTTCTAGGACGGGAATTAGATCACCTACCTATTTAACCAGGAATCTCCTGAGCTTACTACTCGGTCCTTGAGGCTTTCATTTTTTAATATATGTATTATGCTTGTAAAATCTTGTACTCTACATTAATAGTTTGATTGATGTTTGCTCAAAGGGTACAGATTGAATATGCTCCAACAATATGATGCTACTTTTTTTCCCCTGTTCTTCCGCTGATAAATGGAAAGCTATTAGTTTTCCCTCCCATGTTCAAATCCATTAACTTGATTTGAGTTAAATAACAGGGTCTTTGATCCAAATGTATCCATTTCTGTTTGCGTTAAAAGGTACATTCCACCAGTTCTTTAGAAATCATGTGAGTATCCTTATATGAGCAGTCTACTCATCCATGCATCCATGCATCCATGCATCCATCCATCCCTAGGAGTTACATGACATTTGACTACTATGATTTTAGATCAGTTATATAGTTCAATCCAATGCAATATAAATATAGCAAACATGTACAGATAATTCTTGGCTTACAACTATTTATTTAGTGATCATTCAAAGTTACAACAGCATTGAAAAAAAGTGACTTACAACCGGTCCTCACACTTGTGACCATCACAGCATGTCCATGATCATGGAGCATCTCCATGATCAAATCAAAGTTTGGGCATCTAGCAACCAGCATGCATTTAAGATGGTTGTTGTATCTAGGAGTCATGTGATCACTACTTGCAACCTTCTGAGCGAGCTTCCAACAACAAAATGAATGGGGAAAGCTGGATTCACGTAAGAATCATGTGATTCACTTAATAGCAGCAATGATTCATTTAACAACCTATAGGAGAATAGCAGGAAGAAGGGATGGAGTTAAATGAAACATCAGTTTCATTCTATTATCACAAGTGCTCTGAGTTCAATCCATTCTGAATTCTGTTGACCTTTATCTGGTGCCAATTTAATGTTGAATTTTAGCTGACCTGATTCTTGTGTATAGGTTTGAATACATCTTCTGTGCTGAAACCTAACCAGTGGTCTTGATTTTTTGTGATGACATTCATCTACTCAACTCTTGAGAAGTCACAGTGATATGCCAGATTCCTGCCTGAGCAGGGGCAGGACTAGAAGGCCTTCAAGGTCCCTTTAAGCTCTTCTCTTCTCTTCTCTTCTCTTCTCTTCTCTTCTCTTCTCTTCTCTTCTCTTCTCTTCTCTTCTCTTCTCTTCTCTTCTCTTCTCTTCTCTTCTCTTCTCCCCTCCCCTCCCCTCCCCTCCCCTCCCCTCCCCTCTCCTCTCCTCTCCTCTCCTCTCCTCTCCTCTCCTCTCCTCTCCTCTCCTCTCCTCTCTTCTCTTCCTTCTCTTTTCTTCTCTTAATTTTGACAAGGCAATAAAGACTCTGGCAATATACAGAGGAATTCAAAGTAGTTACAGCAGGTATAAGCCAGTACCCTTTTCTTATTTATCAGGAACATTAACAACAATATCATATTAATATTCTTCATTCTGCAGTTCCTGTAAGATTAGAAGAAAAGCATTAATTGCCTTTCAGAATCTTTGAAGGTAAATTGTTCCCGAAGAGACAGACCATAAGAAAGAATGTTTGTCTAAATCTCCTCCTCTTGTATATCTCTTTTGGCAAGGTATAATATCAAGCTTACTGCACTAGGGTGAATTGCACAAGAAGATCCTGGAGTAGATGGCCTGGCTATAGAGCACCTCTGCTCTATAGCCAGGCTCCAGGCTATAGAGCAGAGATGGGTTTCAGCAGGTTCTGACCAGTTCTGGAGAACCGGTAGCAGAAATTTTGAGTAGTTTGGAGAAATGGTAAAAACCACCTCTGACTGGCCCTACCCCCATCTATTCTCCCAAGTCCAAGCTGATCTGGAGGAAATGGGGATTTTGCAGAAACCTTCCCCTGGAGTGGGGTGGGAATGGAGATTTTCCTTCCCCTGCCATGCCCACCAAACCATGCCATACCCAGCAAGCCACACTCACAGAACCGGTAGTAAAAAAAATTGAAACCCACCACTGCTATTGACGGAATGAATTAAACCCCAAAGCCAATTATCTTCTACAACAAATTTATCGAATGTATCAAGCTGCATTTTTGCATTGGCTGTAGTTTCTGAATGGTTATGCCATTGTCAGTAAACTGTCTTGGTCTAACTATGATCTCCAAAAGTATGTAGGAACATGGTTTGCACCTCTCATTCCAGAAAAAGCTATATACAGGCATTCCAACCAGAACCCAGCATGGGCTCTCTTGACTACAACTTCCATCTCCTCTTCCAATAACAATTGTCTATTCAAGAAAATCCCCACATTCCAAGCCTACTGCTTCAGAAGAAGCACAACCCTATTTAGGGCTAAAATAGAAATAGTTCTGGAGTCAGATGGTTTGTGAGTCAGTATCTATTTCTTCTTCCAGGAATTAAGCCTGAACCTCTTCTTCTCCATTCAGATAATAACAGCCACCAAATTTCAGACCAACACTTCCATTTCACTTTCTGTTAGGTCACTTGAATGAATATCTAAAGCCACCAGCCCAATTTTGAGCTGCATGGTATGAGCTAAGGCTGTGATGGAAAACCTCTGGCACAGGCGTGCAGAGCCCTCTCTGATGGCACAGAAGCTGTCGCCCAAATTCAGTTCTGCTGTGCATGCATGCATGCCTCCCACTGACCAGCTGGTCTTCGAGTCCCTGCCATGCATGTGGGGGGGGGAGTGCGAGGGAGGGAGGGTGTACATGCATGGGGGCAGGGGTCCCATGCGGGGTTCTGTGCACACATGCATGGGGGGTGGGGTGCATGAGCGGGGCCCATTACACACATTGCATTTTGGGGGTTTGGGTGCCCTTTGATCATTCAGTCCAGAAAAGGTTAGCCATACCTGAGCTAAGGAGTCCTTCTATCTCAAAAGATTTTGTCTTTTAGTCCTAAAAGCAATCTGGTCTATTGTTGTATTTCTTTCTTTCTTTTTTTCCTAAGAGCATAAAACAATGGATCTTCTTAAGAACAAAGATATTTTCTTCCACTTCTGTGTCTTATTTCTTTCCCTTACAAAAGATAAACTGTAATATTAATCAAAAAGATTAACCCTATTGCAGATGTAGAAGTAAGAATAAGATTTTGGAAGGATGTAATTCTGTAATTGATACAGTGAGGCATGCTAAAAGAAAGTATGCCATAATCTCATTAGTTTGGCAAAATAGGTCTATAGCAATCAGAAGGAGAGCAGAGATTGAGAAAACAGAGTACAGGGCTGGCTGTTTATTATTCCTCCATATGGGATACTTAATCAGTCTAAAATACCTAAAGAAGGGTAAAGGAGGTTGGGTGGGTGGAAGGATATTTCTCATTCGGGATTTACTTCCTGCCTCTTCAGCTTGCCAAGCACGACATCCAAGCTCCCTATTAATGAGCACCTGAAGGAAGGCCCTCCAAAGAGTTGTAAATTGGTTGCATCTTTATATTCTTTTCCCTTCAGTTTTTGAATAATGCCAATGAACATCATAAAGAACATTGGAATTTCCTCTGGAAAATACAGAGTAATTATTAGCATACAAGGGAGTTTGTTCCTGACAACTAGAAGGTGACAGAAGAGAGGATGTGATTTAAAAATTCTCCTTGGATTATTTTTTTTTTTTCAAATAGCAACTTTAGACATATTGAGCAAAATGTGGTGGTGGTGGTGGGGAGAATTGTTGGCTGGGGAATTCTGGGGGTTGAAGTCCATGTGTCTTAAAGTTGCCATATTTGGGAAACATCACTGCCACCTTCAGGTTTATGCATAAAGATATTCAAAAATCACAGGATAATGTTTTCTAACATCTGACTTCTAAAAATGAATGTCTTACAAAATCAGACATTTTGTCTTACAAAATGTTTCTCTTTTTCTCGCTCATTTAAACACACACACACACACACACACACACACACACACCAATTCACACAATTTTTTTCAGATGAAATTTTTTTCCACTCAACATTTTGAACAATTCCCTTCTCTTTTGGCAAAACTACAGGGAAAATGGGCTTCATTTTTGAAGTAAAGAACATCATCAAAAGTCCAAATCAGTGTGAAATCCGGCCGGATCTATCTGGCTTGCACAAACCAGTAGGACCAGCAATGGGAGGTTCCACCCAGTCTCTGGGATGTCATTTCGTCCTGCTTTTGACCCTCTGTGCATGCTCAAAATGTGCACATGCTCACATTTCTGAACCGGTAGCGAAAGTAAGTGCATTTCACCACTGGTCCAAATGGAACATAAGTTTAGTTATATGGAAGGTAAATGCAACTGGTTAGTTCTTGGTTTGAAGGTGATTGGTTTCAAGAAATGATAATAAAGATAATACCACTTGTTCAAGTTTTGCTTTTGGCAGAAATTTCAGCACATCTAACAGGGAAGTACAAAATCAGAATTTTTCTCTAGAGCTCTACTAGGAAATGAAGGCAGGATAGACTATGATTAAGTCACCTGATGCTAAATCATAGTTTTATGTTATACATGAACTGAGTTATAATAGGAAAATAGGAAGAAGTTCAGTTCAACCCTGAGCTACAAATATTCTCTTCTATCAGAGGAAAGAATATTAGGCATGTTTGCCATCTTGAATTAGTTATAAAAATAACAAAGGTAGGATAAAAACAAACAAATAAAACCTCCTTAAAGCCTTCCTAATCTGAAATTGAAAGGATTAGCATTAAGCAAATGCAGATTTTGATTTCATTTTATTCCAAAAAATACACTGTAATATGAAGAATTTGGAGGATTTTTTTGTTTATGTTTATAACATTTTTAATCCCATTTTTTCCCATTATTAAGAATAATCTTGAACAATCATAAATAAGGCAGATCTAGAATTTAATAGAACTCAGGTTGCCCTCAACGTTTTTGGCACACACACACACACACACACAATAATAAGCTTGGCTACTTTTCAAATCAACTCTTTATTACAGTCGTAAACCTACACTAGCTATTTTTCTTTGAAAATACTTTGTTAACATTCAGCTGCATTCTAGGTTTCTATTGTTAGTTTATTAGTTTATTAGGATATTTGTTAGTTTATTAGGATATTCAGCCACGGTGAATATCTAACTTAAGACTATATTTTTACTCTTTTTAATACAGAAAGCAATTATTCATGCTTTTATATATATATAATAAGGATCAAGGAAGCACTTGCTCCACGAAGTAAACAGGTCCTATAAAATATATCATTTAAAACAACAACAATAAAAGGCGAGAAAGCACAGAAATTATTCTGATTCATCAGGCAAAGCTGTGATGGTGAGAATGCTAAAATTACTCCAAGTAGGAGAACTGTGAAAAAAAAGATGTTTATTTGGAAGAGGGCAGTGAGCTGCAGAGGGAATGTTATTTTAATTTGCTGATGATGGTTATGGCAAGGAGCCTTTGCAACGCTGTTCATATTCACGAAGCAGGAATCATTCTCTTCAGTAAATAGGTTAGTCATTAATACAAAGCAAAATATTGCCAAGGGTAATTCCCATTTTGTGTTGTGTTTATGTATTTGAGCCAACCTGCAGAGACATATCTTGTTTTCCCCAAAATTATCCCCTGATGATAAGCCCAATCAGGCTTTTGAGTGCATGGCAATAAGGCCAAGTACTTATTTCAGGGTTCAAAAAAATATAAGACACAATCTTATTTTCAGGGAAACACGGTATTATATATCATCTTTCCAGCGTTGTTCAAATACTCATATGTATTATCAGGGGGAGGGGAATAAGAAACCCACACTGGGTGCTTTTTCAAAAGGCAACTGGACTTTCTTTGTTTTTCCTTCAAGATGTTTCACTTCTCATCCAAGAAGCTTCTTCAGTTTTTCTTCAAGGAAAAAAAAAAGAAAATCCAATCACTTTTTGAAAAAGCACCTTTGGGACAATCATGACCTGGATGACTGAGAACCTCCATAGCCAAACTGGGTGAAGGAGGTGCTTGGGAACATACTTATTAATGACATGAAATAAATTCATCTTGATACCAATTGTGCCTGCAGTAAACCATGGTGACATTAGCAGGGTTATGTCATTCTGCAATTGTTTATCTTATATCCTTGTGATCTGAAGTCTGACACAAATATGCAAGTCATTGCTTTTGTGTGATGGCCTACGTCACTCAGATGTTGTTATTTGCCCATAAGGCAGTGGTGGGATTCAACTAATTTAACAACCGATTCTCTGCCTAATGATTTCTTCCAACAACCAGTTTGCCAAACTGGTCAGAAAGTTAACAACCAGTTCTCCCAAAGTGGTGTGAACTGGCTGAATCCACTGCTGTAAGGTTATTCTCCTCATCAGAATAAAGACAATTGACTTTGATGGAGCAATCGGTCTTGTTCTGAAGTGTCTCTCTGTTTTCTTCACATTACTTTCCAAGCCAAAAGAAGATTCTCCCGGGCTCAGCAAGGAGAGATGGAGAAGGCATCCTTCTAAACTTCCAGAATGAAGAAGCTGTGCTGCTAGGAAACTGTAAAGCAGAGTAAAATGAAACACTAAGGTCGCTCCAGTACATTAGAAGGGAAGAAGAAGCCATGTTTGTTTGCCATGCAATTTGGTCCATGTGCTCCATTGAGAAGGTCATCAACATAAAAACCCCTTCCAATATTTGCAGAATATTAGAATTTATTCCTGTTATTATTGTCATGAGCATTGAAGTCTTTCATAATCATAAAATGGTTTTTATTATTAAAAACATTTTTTAAAAAATCCCGGAACCTCATATTTTGTCTGGAAAAATGGCCATGTGATTGTTCACATCAATATGGAAGTCATCTTGCGAACAAACACAACCATTCTCCCATGTTGACATTACCATTCAATAATCAAGTTTGTAAAGCTCCATCATGCACTTTTTAAGGAGCATTAAAAAAAACCTTTCTAAAATAAACCTCATGTACATCTTTTCTGATATCTGGTGCTTTTAAGATAGGGATAAGAGATGGATAGTGAATTCTACTTGTGAAGTGTCTTACATTCCACACATTTATGGGTGAGGAGAATAAAAGAAAGGAAAGTGAAGACCTATCCATCTGGTTCTCCTCACCTCATTCTTTGGCCAACTCCTTTTTCAGAGACATCATTTCCCTACATGGCAACTCCTTGAGAAAATAACAGGTCCTGTCAAAAAGGCCTTGCTTGACATAATTCATGTGAATCAAGTATGGCAGGAGTCATGACTCCAGTGGCTAATGCTAATAATCATTTAAGGCTGGGTAGTTTTCCAGCCGCACCTAGTTCTCAGCAAATAAATACTATTTGCTATTGTGCCTACTTCACCTCTCCATTAGAAACTGAGCTATTGTCATTGTTGGGTTTTTCCCCCCTTCACAATTGTCATGATATAGGACAGGACAGGACAGGACAGGACAGAACAGAACAGAACAGAACAGAACAGAACAGAACAGAACAGAACAGAACAGAACAGAACAGAATAGAATTCTTTATTGGCCAAGTGTGATTGGACACATCAGGAATTTGTTTTTGATGTATATGCTCTCAATATGCATAAGGAGAATAAAATACATTCATCAAGAATAAAAATATACAACACTTAGTGATAGTCAAGGTTACTAATAAACTATCAAATCATACTAGGAAAAAATAAAAACAATATAAATTGAGAGATACTCGATGGTTGCCTGGGGGAGAAATATAGGAACAACAATTCAGCTTGATGCATGGCAAAATGTATGGAACAAAACCATGAAACTGACCCTTTCTTCCCCTTTCAAAGAAAACTTCTATAAAATGATCTACCGTTGGTATCTCCCCCCCACCAGAATTGCTAAGATGTCCCCAGGGTCCTCTGATAGATGTTGGAAATGTGGGTCGGCCAAGGGTACTTTCTTCCACCAGTGGTGGACCTGTCCGTCAACTAGACGGACAGTTGGAGGAAAATAAAACAGTGGCTGTTGGAAATAACAGGTGTGAGCTTTCCCCTTTATCCAGACCTCTACTTGTTTGGAATAAGACCAGACTATATTGATAACAAAGATTGGTATATATTTGTCCATGTCTCAACAGTGGCGAGAATGGCATTTGCCCAACTGTGGAAAGATGTAGATACGCCTCCCGATCATCTGATAATAAACAAGATTCTCCGATGTGCTGAGATGGATAGATTAACGTATATTTTAAAAGACAAGAAAGATTCAATATATAATAGAAGTTGGGACAAATGCTTTGTCTGGCTCAAAAGAAGGTTAAACCTAGGAAAGGGGTGATAAGATCGTCTATTTAGATTAATTAGATATTTATTAGGCTATATGATTTCTTAAAATTTCGACAAAAACAGGCTAACTCTTTCGTAGATAGTTAGTAGAAATTGAC